>CAUYON010051976.1:82500-126908 GCA_963573935.1 Arctocebus calabarensis
TATTTTTTGATCACTTCTCTTTTTCTGTCTTTAGAGAAATACCCAAATTGGGCTTCATGTTGGTTTCTCATAATCTTCCCCCAGAGGAGTAATATGTGAGGAAGTAAATGAGATTCCCTGGTCCCCACCAGAATCGCGGGCAGCCGACCCTCTACCATGTCCTTCACTCTTCCCTGGCTTTTCAGCTTACATGGAACACCCATTTGGCTGCAGGGATGGGAAGAGAAGAATCCAAAAAAAATGGCAGCAAGGAGCATATACAGGGTGATTCCTCTTCTAAGGAAAAGGCTGCAACAGGCCTTTTTCATGCTCGGGTTCTAGGATGTCAGTTGAGCTGATGTACCCTGTGTGCAATGGTTGCTGCAAAAGTTGTTTTCTAAAAAAATCTAGAAACTTCAATTAGGGGAGTGATTTCATGATTTCTTGCTTTAATTGACCTGTATTTCCTTTATGGAGAAAATGGTATGAGAAGAGACTGAGTACATATCATGAGAGAGCCATCGGTGCCTTTTTGGTTTTGGTTTTGGTTCTTTTTGGAGGAGAAATTTATGTGTTTATTCTGCCTCTGTGTACCTTCACAAGAATGTTGCTCTTTGTTCAAACACTCTTATACATACATTTATATAAATACTTTTATATGTGGATACATATATAATCTACAATATGCATGTTCTAGATACACACAAAGAAGTATAGACAATTCCCAGAAAGCAATATCCATGCAATAATGAAAGATTGTGGCTATGAGTAAGGCATTTCTTTATGGGCTAATGTGGTGCCTCAGCAAACGGTTTTCATCGCAACCTGATGACTCTCTATGAGACAACACTAGCAAATCTCCCAGTACTCACAAAGGCATTTTGCTGAGCCCTGCTGGCTCAGACAACAATAGTTGGAGGTGGGAATATGGTGAGAGTTCTGCAGGCTGAACCCCTGATGGTGAGGGTAGACAGGCCACGGCTTGACCCAGTTGGTCCATTTCTCGTATTATTTTGGTTAGATGCTGCACTACCCTGAGGGGAGGAATTTTTTGTTCCCACACCTGCTCATGCAGAGACCTCATATTAATAATCTTGCTTTCCTTGTGCAGATAGAAATGCCCAGGAAGTTCACGAGTTCAAAGGGAAGAATGGCACCTTGGTCAGGCCTTGTCCGTGAAGGCACGTGACCCCAGGCACCCCAGTGTGCTTCCTTTTCGCCATTCCTGTTTGGCTCTCCTCCCCTTCTGTTCTTGGCAGTGCAGACCAGTTATGGTGGCTTATAAAGAACTGAAGGGGAAGCTCGGCAATGGGGAAGTCATAGTTGTCTTTGAAAGTTTGACTGGTCATACTGCAAGCTACCAATTTCCCTGTGCTCTCCAAGACATGTGTATCTCTTGACAAACATGTTGAAAATGAAGGTTTTTTAATTTTTTGCTGAACACATTACAAGTAGGCGTTCTTCATGTCCGGCTCCACTGTTTGAAGATCTCTGTTCTTAAAGTCTCAGTTGTAACAGAGCACTGGCTCACTGTATTGACAGGACACTAGCAGATTTCTTCTAAAGTTCAAGAAATCATATTAAGGGCTTCATTTCTTCTCTACTCTTTGATAAGTCTATTGCTCTCAACCTTAAGCTAAGAGACTTCTCTTGTGTGCTAGTGAATTATTTACATTATTTTGTGTCAAATATGCCTTTGGCAGCATACATCAAGCTTCATGAAGAATTGCCCAAGACTCATGAGATAATTTCTGATTTTTTTTTTTTTTTTTTTGCAGTTTTTGGCCAGGGCTGGGTTTGAACCCGCCACCTCCGGCGTATGGGGCCCCACTACTTTGAGCCACAGGTGCCGCCCTAATTTCTGAATTTTTGCTGTATAATATACTCAAAGAACAAATCCTGAAAGTACACATTAGGGTTCACTGGGTTGTTTAAACCTTACCGAGTTGGCATTTAATCCCCTACTCATAGCACAAGGGCCCAAATGGCACAAACAGGGGTGGCTGACAGCAAGAGGTCCCCAACCAGTTGATGCATTTAGCATCATCTAAATCCTCTTTAATATGATTAACATCTGATATTTCTCTCTTTGTGAATTGTATCCACTTCCAGCCAGGCCACTTCTCCTTTCTCTGCAGTGTCTATTTTAAGACTATTTCACTGCAAGGAGTATGGGCCCCAGGCAGTCATTTCTCACGCGACTTCAGAAAGTTATTGGACTACTCTGAGTCTAATTCCTCCTTCACTACAAATGAGGAAGAAAGAATCAGAAGCACGTGTTATCCCTGCACCCTCCACGGACACCCTCACACACACACTCCTACATGCGCACACCCAGAACCACACACGATCCTGGGGTCGTTAAATTGTTTTTAATTTAGCCTCTCAGTTGGCACGTTTATTAACAAGAGCTTCAGATAAGGTGAGCCCCTCTTTCCCGGGCCTCTGTGCATGGAGGTCACTGCTTAAGTGAGATGCTTAAAAAGCCACTGTTATTATCATTGTAACTTCGCCAGCGTGGCCCATGGCTGCAGGCCAAAAATGGACCCAACACCTAAGTTAAATACCTCGACGGATCTTATGTGCAAGGCTTTACTTTTATATTTAAGTTTCTCCTCTTAAAATCAAGTAAAAGGAACCTATAGTTTAAGTCAAGCAAGTGAAAAGGATGGCAAAGTAGAGAACTATATACTTTGCTTCTTTACAAACTTTTAAACAGAGACAGAGCATGGTAGAGAGACTTTGAGGTTATGTCTACATCATGCCCAAAGATCCAGGCAATTCAAAGGAATATAGTAACTCAACTGAGTATTAGCTGGTCAAACAGTAAAATGTCTCATTGATTGCATTTTTAAATTTCTCAGTCCGTTGTTGGTAGCAGTAATGAAATTACCAACACTTATTGACTGCTAATATACCAGGCACTCTTCTAAGCATTATGCCAGTTTTAACTTATTTACTCTGGGCAATAATACTGACACTGATACCAATATAACAGCAAGGAAGACTTCGAATCACCTAAAACATTATTGTTTTTAAAGTTAATCTAAATGGGTGAGGACAGGGCCAGCCAGGGCAAGAGGAAGGGATTTGAGAATGAGACTCCCGCTTTTCCTCCCACTCTGCTGCTTTGTTCTTCCTTCTTTTCCTTCTGTACTCCTTGTCTTTTTTCAGCTTTTTGCTCCATCTCTTCCTCTGCAGCTGGCTGGTGTCACTGCTTAGGACCAGCCCCTTGCAGCCCCTGCTGCTGTTGGTTCTCAGGCTATAGAGGATGCTGACCCCTGCACCAGGGGAAACAAAGCAGGTGCGGCAGGTGTATCACTAGCAAAGAGGGAGTGGCTAGGATCTATCTCCTGTTCTAGCCCCTGCATTTCCTGCGCCTTTATGAGTCGGGGTTTTCTCAGTGGCTGGAGCACTTTCTCTGCCTTCTGTGTCAGTTTACACATTGCCAAGACTCTTGGCACAGCATTCAGACTTAGGGTGGTGAGAAGACCCAAGGGATGTGGAAGAATACACGGAAGGGGGAATAAATGAACACACGTTTAGTGTGTGCTCAAGGGAATCAAATTAGCAGTATCACGTCGGGCGGGCGTCTCTCTTCTGCAGGAGCGTTTGCAATGGTGCACGGGAGGAGAGGGGAGTGCAATTACAGGCTGCATCTTTCACTCCTGCTTCTCACGTTTAATGAGATTGGCGACAATAAATTTGTCTTTCCAGGTGTGATGGTATATATTTCCATGCTTTATTCTCACTTCACTTTGAAGAGCTTCCAAAAAATTTTTTTACGGGGAAGGAAAGGAGGTTTGGGATTCCTTCCCAGTTTTTAAATTATACTTATACTTGTGATTTTAGGGGCATACGAGTCGGATTTTATTGCTTTTTTGTTTCCCTCACAACTGTGGCAGGGAAGGAAGAGAATGATCACTGTCAATTTCTGAGGCTGGTTCACCTGTTTTGCAATGAACTCATCTAAGGCAGCTGACTTGGTAATTCACACAGGTTAATTGCGCTATCAATCAGATAGCCAAAAGTCACAGTACCCTAGATTGGACTACATTGCCTAGGCTGGCCAGTTTCATAAGGTACAGCAAAGAAAGAATGTATGATCCAAAGTTTGGATGGGTGGGGGTTGAAGGTGGCCTGAGTGTATGTTGAGAAGAGAATATGGCAGATGCCTTCTTCCACGCATGCTGAAGTCTCCTTCTCATTCCAGGGTACCATGAGGTAGTGTTTTCCCACCACCACCACCATGGTAAACTATAATCCCTCCTGGGCCCCTCGGTGGCTAGTCATTTACCTACAGGCAGAGTCCAAGTTCCCAGGAAGAATGACTATTCTCCCTTTCCCTCACTAATGGTCCAGATTTTGGTATGGAAGGCTTCAAAATAGACTGGGGAACTTGATCCATTCATTAGTGGGAGGGTACATGCATCTCCTAAGGGAATCATATCTCACAGGGCGGGTGCTCCATCATAGAGCCCATGGGTTTGACATCTTTCCAGGTGACACATGATAGGTCAGAAAGGTACTTCTGCAGACCTCTTTATGCTTTTCTTACTTTCCTCTTAGAAATAGAAAAATTTAAAAAGCAGCACCCCTCACATACACTCCCCTCTCCCAGCAAACACATACACACTTATTGAATATGCTCTCAACTCTGTGCCTACCCCTCTTCCCAGCCCACTCCCACTTTCACCAAAACCCATGTTTGAGAAGATTTAATGTATTTGGAAGTCTTTCATTCGCATTGTCATCTCTTTAAAGAAAAATGAGGGCAGGTGGATTTAGGAAGCGCTTCCCTCTGCTCCAAATAGATACTTAAATATGAGTGATCATTTGGGAAACTGGCACATGAGTGAAAACCTTTTACTGCTCTTGCAGTCTCTTGGCCTCAAAGCCGCTGAGCCTCTTAAATGATCGCACAAGGCACTCTTGGTGGGTGGTGAGGAGGAAGAGAAACCCTTTACCATTTCTTCTCTTGCCAGTCCCGCCACTGACAAGCCAAATTGATCTTTTAAGAGACTAAATGAATGTTCTCTAAATCTATGTACACATGGCTGCCTGGGAACATACTCCTTCTAGGGAACGATTGCCTGAAATTTGAAGGCGAGCACAGTAAAGATACTGGGTTGGGAGTGGGATTGCAGGGTTGGGGGTGGGCGGAGGGGGAGAACAGTGTGCATGCCTGAGGTTTCATTTTTGTTCTGCTGTCCTTTTGGGATTCGAGGTGTTCATCAGTATAATGAAGCGGGCCCATGGATTTATCATCTATTTGGTAATGTCATTGCATTTTTAGCTCCCTGTGTCTTTTTTGTCATTGGGTTACATTCAAGCACAGTAAGATCAACTTTAAAACCTCCTTACTCAACAGCTTTATTAGTTATAGCATTCCATGACCTTTCTCAACATTCTTAAAGAAAAAGATACAGTGTAATGTCGCTTTACTTTGCTTATTGTCCTTTGTTGGGGTGAACAAAGCATTTTCTACAGTGGCTATAGCACATAATTATACAGCTTTCAATAGCAGTGTCTTGGCACATATCAAAGTTCAGAGAAGCCTTTAGAAAAAAAAAAAAAAGATGTTTTGTGGCAGCCTAGGGAGGGTCTCATCTTTCCTTCAGAAAATAGTTCAAGGCTCTTCTGTCAAGCTTCCCTACTTAGAGCTTTTTCTCCTCCTGCTTCATAAAGTTTAAAGGGGATTCAGTGGAGTTCTATGATCTATTTCCTTTGAAAGATTGTTCCTCGGCACAGAGAGGCCCTTTGACTTCAAGAGTTCACAGATTCATGTCTTTAGGTATCATATGTCTGACCTTATCAGTTACTCCATTTAATGTAGGAGAAAAAGTCTCAACTCTTTGTGTTTGTCTGTTTTGCCTCTGTGAAATGATTTGGTGAAAAGACCATCCTTTTTAACACACCACTGAGAGGCCGTTTCTGACTGTAACCTACCCTGTGGCTTTTCTCTCTTTAAAAAAAAAAAATTGTCCTTGTGTTTTGTGTATGGATGAGTTCACAGTGAGAATAGAATTATACAAGGGCAGGCGCACACACAAAAAAACTTCTGCTTTCCTCCCCCACCTCCCGCCACCCCTCCCCCAAATGATCTATTGGCTCTCTCAGTGACTGTACCCCAACAGACGAAGCCATTTAGCAAACACAGAGGTAACGGCTGTGGTGCTGGGACAGTGGTGGGTTTTCCTTTGCTACGACCTACCCCTAAGGCCTTCATAATTAATTGTCCTTCAGAGATGAGGAAAGTTCAGGAACAGTGTGTGGAGTGATGCCTATTGTCTGACATTCCGTTCTCCATGCTCTGGCCCTTTTTCTTCGTCCCACAAAGGGTTATCAATGGAGAAAGAGAGCAAGTTGTCTTCTGAGAGCCGCTGGTGGTGGCTGTAGCTTTCAGTGGGATGTTATCATTGTGTTCAGCCCATCCTGGATTAAATGTCTGAAGAAGTTCTAACGACCTTTTGAAAGCAAGCCTGTTTATTTTGTCTAGATGAAACAAACTCATTTAGCAAACCAACGCTTTGCTCGAAGTTGGAGATCCCTTTTCACAGGGTGGAGAACATTTTACATCAAATTTCCTCATTTTCCCTCCAGGATGTTATTTAAACTTTTAACCGTTTGGGGTCTTTGTCAATCACAGGGCAGAAATTTTAATGATGGGTCGCTCATTTCTCTTAAATACATCAATATAAATGTCCAACAATGACTTTTACAGACTCGTTCTTTTGAGCGAAGCCCAGGAGTTTCATGCTTAAAAGTAGATTATTCTACTTTGAAAATACTGTCTCACCTTCAGTGATGGCTTGTAGCCATCCCCAATGCTATTTTATAAAATGACATAAAACAAATACAATCTGCTCCCCTCCTCTTCTCCAATTTTTGGCTGAGAAACAAAGAAAAGACGTCAAGGGGGGAGAAGTGCAGGGAGAGGACTGTCTATTAACGATCATTATACTACTGTTCCTGTTAAATAGGGTGAAGCCAAGAAAAACAAATATAATCGTTCTTCCGAGGAGCGGTTGAACTAGCAAATTAGAAAGGTTTAAAATAACTACATTACAGCGCTCACGGCAACATCGAGGCTAAAAGAAATCTCTGTGCCCCTTAGAGCATTTTCTTTTGGAGGAAGTGACCCTCAGGATAGCAGAATCCATTCTGCCCTCCTTGGTCTTTGGAAACAATTTCACCACAGACCTTTTGGTATTTCAAGAGAACCTGCATATGGAAGTTGACACAACTAATATAGTCATACCCAAAAGAGGGTCATAAAAAATTAAAGTTCGTCTTATGAATCTTTCATGAGAAGCAATGAAAAGGACACTAGTGTAGCCAAGTCCTTTGTGCTCCCAGCTCTTCTTCCGGGCTCTGAGCTATTGTTCTTTCAGCTCCTCAAACAGACTTTCACTTTCAAACTGACAAAAGTCACTTAAAAGCCAGACAGCTGTACTAACACACCCACCTCACTGAGCAAGAGCCACGGGCAGGTGACGAGGCCTGCTGAGAGAGCGTGTTGAAAATGAGCGGGGGCCGCTGATTTCCCGCGCCTTAGCCTTGCTTTCGCACTCACTTTGAGATGGCCCACTGATCGCTCATTTGTGTCCCTGCCTAAACAAGCTCCCCAAAATACGTTCTGCATTTTCTTGGCAGTATGAAACGTGGACACCCATGATAGCACCTGTGCCTTAGGCTGTGTGGCTGGGGTCATGTTAATGGAAGTTTGAGCCTTTCTAGCAGACAGGGAGGGTTTGATTTACAAAATTCTCTGTTGCCACTTCTTTGCCCCTTGCACTCAGTCCAAGCCTTTTGCAAGCTTTTCACATTTCTGTTCCCTCATCAGGAGTAGCTAGGACTGGCTGAAAAACAACCACCCAAGAGGTGCCCGAGCCTCCCCTTTGAGTTGAAGATAGAGATCTAGATAGTCAGGTGGGTCGTCCTGCCTGCCTCCCGACCCTCAGGGCAGCCACTGCCAGAGCCCAGGCAGCCTCCCTGCCTGCACATTACAGGCCTCCCCTCCCCTGTCACCTTGTGTACAGTCTGGTCTGTGACACTGATGGTGATTATGTCATTATTTTGCTCTGGGGGCCCTGGCACATCTGCAGAGCCCAAGCACATCTTCTTTGTTGCGTTGGCAAATGTCCCACACCGCAAATGCTTCATTAGCCCTGCTGCCGGCCTCCTTGCCAGACGCCAGTGCCCAGAGCCAGGCTCCTTTTCGCTCCGTTCTTTTGTGTCTCTGATGATCATGCATTCATCTTCTTGGTTCTTCCCCATTTTTCTCAACTTCTGAACTCCAGATGTCCCCATTTTCTCTTCCCAAATCACTCCAAAGTTGACACCGAGAAACAAGGTGACTCTTTACCCCAGAGCCCTTCCCCACCCGACAACCTCTTCTACTATTTTATTCCCCAAATGAATAGTGACTTTGAATAGTTTCCCACCGTGAGGACTAACATTTTCAAACTTGCGATTTGAAAAGATACCAAGTGATAGCTTCCAGTTTATGGTGGGAGACAGAGTTAGAATTAGGGGTTATTAGATACTGCTTATTGTCTGTGTGCTTTTCTATCTGTCCCCCGCCCTCTTTCCTGGGCTTCCTTAGCAGCTTCTGCACATTACCACATTTGACCATTTTTCAGAAAGCACTTTCAAATGTGAGTATAGAAAATATTCTTCACGCCTCACTGTGCACGGTACAGTCGTCTGAAAGTTCCTTTTCTCAAAATGAAATCTTCATCTCCTCTCTGCCCACTCCTGTTGCTGTCCCAACCTCCCCAACCTCAACAATGACCTATTATTAGATACATACGGTGATTAACACTTGGCTGTTTTGGAAACAGCTAAAACATTTCTCTTTCTGAAGTTTTATTCTATGTGCTTAACAGAGCCACATCTTTTGTTAAGATGTGCTGGTTCCTATGTTAACATTTTAGAGCTTAACATCTAGGGTTAGATGGGGTTCCATACTAAATAACTGGTATGTTTCCCCTTCAATTTGAATTAATCGATGTGTGTTAGTGTACCACCAGCAACTTCTCCAATAGAGTTTAACTAGTTTTTGTTCCCTGACCACTATAACAAAAGGTGATTGAAATGTCTCTACCTTTAGTAAAACATAAGATTTCAGTTTTGAAGTACAGTGAAAGGATTAAGTTCATATTTTATAGAAACCAGGGTCAGATCATTGCCCTAATTCAAAATCCTAGGACCCTCCTCGTGAGTAAAGAAAACTTCCTCTAGGGAATGAGTTGCCCTATTGCACTAGTTTCCTGAGATTTCCAAACACCCACCAAAGATGGGTACAAGAGCATGTATGAGCCCTGCTCTGAATATTGGAACAACCTGGACCACAGGGTGAGACGAGAGGTCATCAGCTCACTGGGCTGCCCCTCTAGTTGTCAGCCCAGGGTAGGAAGGATATCAGGAGAGGCTGTACCACCATTGATTGGATGATTTTCAAAAGACTCAGGATGTACCCCAAACATTCCTAACATCCCAGTATTAGATCATTCTGTTTTTATCATGGCTTTGTTTAAACTCTTCTTTAAACTTCACCCCATCTTAGAATACACTACTCCTCAAGATAATCATTGTCTAAATTTATTACCTGCTATGGAAATAGTATCTTCCTTTTATGGCTCTTAAAGTGATTCCCCTAAAAGTCCACAGGGACAGCCCTTGTTCTAATATCCCGGGATTTGTGAACAGGGTTGTGGCCATATTCTCCATTTCCTTTCTGATTTTATAGACTTTGATCATTACTCCCTCTTAATCTTCATCTCTCCAGATTAAGGAGTTCTAATCCTTTTTAAAAGCCTAATCTTGTACAGTAAGTGGGCTGCCTGGATCATTTTAGCTGCCCTTCTGTAATGTGCTTCTGGCCTAGGTTTTTCGGAGGAACAGTTACAATTTTAAACCTCAGGACAGAATTCCAGGTGTGGGCAGCCATGCCACCACCGTTTGGCAATCATTCTTTATATATACCAAATGGGACTTTTTTTTTTTTATTTCAAAAGCTTATCTTCAGAAGTTGCATTTCTTGAGTAGCATCTCGGTAGCACTCATTGGTTAAAATGATCCTATGAGACCAATTTGTCAGCCTCTAGGCAAATATCCTGGCAAATCTGATTGTGTCTACAGGACATACCCAGCTGTACAAAGGTTTTCAGAGTTGTTGTAGGTAAAGTATCGGGGTATTTGACATTATGAGGAGATAGCCTCATAGTCTCAGACTTAAGTCCATAAAAAATGACAATATGGCGAGAAAGCTCTGGTTTCAGGCAAGAAGCAAAGCATTCACCTACAGGTTGTCATTATTTTGTATAAAAACATCACCTTGAAATGTTAAAAAAGAAAATTAGGGGGCCATTCAATCCACGTCAGTGGAGCTAAAGCAATAGAATTAAGCAGGTGGGCTCTAGAGCCAGATCCTGAGATCGAATCCCAGCCCTGCCACTTTCTAGCAGTGAAACTGTACCGACTTTTACTTCAGTTTTGCTCATCTGTAAGATGGAAAATGATCGTGCCCACCTCCCAGAGTAGTTGTGAGAATTCAGTGACTCTACACGAGTGTCTTAGGACGAAGCGAGTGTTGTTAGGCACCCCCTCTTACTCCTTTGGAGAACCAAGTGAATGTCACCTTGGCTCTGTTGCATTAGCAGCCCAACATTGCATCATTTTCTGCTGACCCTACATAGGAAAGTAAACAAATGAGCAAGCCAGGAGCACTCATAAGAATTGGGACAAGGCAAAACTGGTTTTAATAAGAGAAAGTGACTTCTCCAGACCCAAGTGTGGCTGCAAAGGTTATCCAGCCTGGGGTATCTGTTCCTGACAAAAACAGAGAAGAGTGGCAAGAGGGTGGCGGAAGGAGGGTCCAGCTCTGGCCATCCACACTTCCTTGGGCTCTTCTCTGCTCACCTGCAAAGTGATAAGATTAAGCTCAGAACTTTGTTCTTACTCTGACCTTCTATGATTCTAGAATAGACAGGCATTCTGCATTCTCTACATAAAGTCTCTAGAGTCCTGGTCATGTTGCAAAGCTTTAGCAGTGAGGATGGAGGCCCTGGGACTCGAGATGGCTTCCGTGTGGGGCCACTTCTACCCTGGTGACTCTGCTGCAGCTTAATTATCTCAGTCAAAATCTCCAGACTACCCATTGTAGTTTTCTCCCAAGGTCCTCTTTGCAGATCTAAATCTCAACAGAGTGTCCTTGGAGACATGGCAACTCCCTGACTGGGAT
This sequence comes from Arctocebus calabarensis, assembly GCA_963573935.1. Lineage (NCBI taxonomy): Eukaryota > Metazoa > Chordata > Mammalia > Primates > Lorisidae > Arctocebus > Arctocebus calabarensis. The sequence continues at coordinate 93,728 of CAUYON010051976.1, forward strand.
TACAGAGAATAATTTTTCAAATGCGTAAACAGTCTATTGACTGAATTAGCACTAGTCATTATATTTGCTGCTCACTTTATTTATTGCCTTGGCTGTGGTGGCCATGCAATGAAATTTGTCAGCAAGTTTCATGCCTTTGGATTTTTTAGAAGGTGGCAAACTCAGGTGTCTGTATCCCTGTCCTGACACACCTCAACACAAACAGTCAACATCTGTGATGTGTATTAACCTCTGTACAATATATGATGTCTTCCCTCTCTCAGAACAGAATTAGCCATTTTAGATGGTATAACTACCTTCCCTACTAGGCCTGTTTGGTAATTTTTGTAAAAGTAGCACCATCCTTTCCTTTAAATATTCCCCAAATGATAGTAATCTAGATCATAAAAGTCTTTTCCATTGGCATTTTTTTGGTACGTGTGAGAGTTGGTGGTTGGTAAATATCAAATCCTCACACAAGTCATTTGGATATGTATTTTGCATTATTTCTTATGGTTATTATACCCAGTTTCTTTTTTTCTTCCTCTCTTAAGGCCACCTTAACATTTTACATTAAGATCTGGAACTAAAAATACCTTTTAATAAAAGAGGGGTGGGGGAGGGGGGAGAGGGGAGGTTGGGGTGGAGGGAGAATAATTGGTGGGGCCACACCTACGGTGCATCTTAGAAGGGTACAGGTGAAACTTACTAAATGCAGAATGCAAATGTCTTCATACAATAACTAATAAAATGCCCTGAAGGGTATGTTAAACAGTTTGATGAAAATATTTCAGATTGTATATGAAACCAGCACATTGTACCCCTTGATTGCACTCATGTACGCAGCTATGATTTAATAATAAAAAAAAAAGAGGGGTAGGGGATTGAACAGGGGTGGAGGCAAAGAAAGGAGCAGAAGCTGAAATAGATAGAAGGTGAAAGCTAGGGTTTCAAGGGTACTGTGTCTCCTTTAATACACAGTTTATTTTCAAAAATTTATAATTTTCAGTTGCTTGAAGGTGTATAAAATAATCTGTGTGTAGACTCCTGAAATTGCCTTTCATCAGGGACAATTCTAGCATTGGCAGCTTTGTAAGACTCCCCACCCCACACGCAGCCTTAAGTTCCATTTTAGGACGTGGTAGGTTCTAGTGGACTTCCAGAAGCCCCTGAGTTCATTCTGGAATATTTCTCTGATTTTTGAAACTATTTACCTTTCTTGAAAAAAAGGATCCAAAGCCTTTCACTAGCTCTTAAGTGGTTTTTGAAATACAGTTCGTTCATCCTTAGTTCAACCAGTGTTCATCCTTAGAACGCACTTTTTTGCAAAAGTTGATTATAGAGGAGAGACCAATAGAATTTCCTAGAAATACAGAACGTTCTCTGACAGAACAAAGATCTCGCAGTCAAAACCCAGGGATGGGATTGAGGCTAATAATCTCCATCCCAAACAGCCTGGAGTACCAGTCTCTCCCATGAGAAGCTCTGTTCGATTATTATCCATACCACGAGGGCTTTCTTTGGTGCCCTATGTACAGTGCTGTTCTCAGCCCATCCTGCCTGAACCCCACTTCCTAATAGCTTCTCCCCAGGCTCCTTCCTCATGTTGCTTCATCAACAGGAATACACGGTGCACAGGCTAGCTTTAATATTAGCAAAGCTTAATTATGAAGGTAAAGCTGCTGCAGAAAACAATCACGTAATGCATTCTCGAACGAAACAGGAGCAACTGTGGATTATCTGTGCCCCAGCTTCCCTTCGTGCAATATTGGACTATTTATGCCATGTTGTTTTTGGATAATCTCCCATCCAAGAATGGTACCAAGCTTGGCCTTGTTCATTTCATCACCTCACCCAAGTTAAACTTCAAAGACCATTAGCCTGTCTTAAACTCAGATACAAATGGCACCTAATTGCATCCACCTTTGAGATACAATTTGGGGCTGCCTTGAGAAGTCGCTTAGCACGACAGAGCAACTGGTACACTGATCGAAGTGCTTACCTCTTCTGCCTAAGCATCCAGACGGTGGGCTGGATGTGTCATGAAGCAGGGGTGGACTCCTCCATTTAGCACATTTCAGTATGCCTTGGCAGGAAAGTGCCTAATGGCAGGAAAGTTTATTATCAAAGCAAGGCAACACTGAAATCCTCCTAGTCCTTTTGACCTTCTCTGTGGGGTTTATTAACTCTATTCCCATAGGCTTCAGCAGCCTGAACCGCATCTGAGGAATGGCATGACATTTCTGGTTAAATTTGACTGAGTCAATCCCAACTACCCTGTGAGAAGAACAACTGTGCCCACCCAGGAAGGCTCACAGGGTTGGTGCAGAATGAAAGAACATTAGATCTTTAGAAAAGTTGTTGACCCCAAGTCTGGCTAAAAGCAGGGATTGGCAAATTGTGGTCTATGTGCCAGATCTGATCCTAAGTCTGTTTTTTCTGGTCTCACGCTAAGAATGGGTTTTATACTTTTAAACAGTTGTGGGAAAGAATATGCAACCTACACTAAATGTAGCCCAAAAAGCCTATATATTTTTTATTTAGCGTTTTATGGACAAAGTTTGCTGACCCCTGGCTAGAAGTTGTTTCCTTCCTTTATGGAACACGAACTTCTAAGTTTCCTTCTAGTTCTGAAGTTCCAAAAGTATATGATTCTTTGATAGAATAGTCTTGGTCCAGCTCTTACCCAAAACAGCCTACCAGATGTGCAATTCCAGCAATGTGCTTCTAATTGTTTTTTAAAATCTTAAGAGTATCTGTGCACTATCTCAGAGGGAGGAGGTTTTGATGCTTTTTCTTCCATTTTTATTTTATGTTGTTTACATATTTGTTTATCTAAACTTGGAATCACTCTTTGAGACATGTACAGAGCTTGAGAGAGAAGGCAGATTCATTCCATTGCAACAACTAATGTAACAATCATTGTGTTTCCTAACGCATGTAACACCAAGATGCTCATGCCTGAGCAAATAAGCTAACCACTTTAAACATATTCAGTGAATCAAATTTTAGCCCCACAAAACAATTTTGAGAGTCTGTCATAGACATTTGCCATTCTGTTCCTGGCAGGCTAGTACTATCTTTTACTGGGGCTATGGAAGAGATGGTTTTATTTATCCATGCCCGGAGTTCCCAGTGGGATTCTTCCATAGTTTAAATATATACACAATGTATTAGTAGGTAGAAGAGAAGACATTAAGACATTGTTTTCTATTGCCTGAAAATCACAATTACTCAGAATACTCAACTGTAGCACATTGTTGATAACTATGTGGATACCTGTGTTGTCGGCATCTTAAAGGTGTAGAAATGTTGTTGTCAATTCTGTATTTTCTAAATTATCCACTGTTAAAGGGCGAGGTGAAGAAACAAGGACCATAGCCAGGGTGTGCCTCTGCCCGTCATTTGTGCTGTTGTCACAGAAGTCCGTGTGAGGAGTTTGGCCAATAGTAGCACCCCATTCCCCCATACTGCAGGCCAAAGTCCAGTTCCTGCAACCCTTTCCATGGAGTTCCGTTGTCCACTCAAGGTAGATCCTTAACCTCCCTCCCTGTCGGTTTCCATGTAACTGTTCATTCCTGTTCTTGCATTTCCTCCATGCGGCTATTTCCACCATGCCATAGCTGGTTGCTACTCTACCAGCATTGAAGAGGACTGGTACGGCACTGGAGGCTGTCCGACTTGGAAGTGTGCTGCCACAGGCTCCCACTGAGCCCCCACTGAGGTCGCAGGAGGGAGGCACGCTTTTCCTTTCACTCCTTGCTCAAACCACTCCTGCAGCTCTTTTGGTCTGGCTGAGGAAAACCTTGGTGTGGGGGAACGATCACTCCCATTTCTTCCCTAGCCTTCCAGCTTCCATTCCTCCTTCCCCCCAAATTAACATAGCATTGCCTGGTGAGCACAGACGGTAAGCAGCTTCCACCAGCTGAAACCTCTGATCCCTAATGGACTGCAGTTTGGCTTCAGGATTTTGGCAAGAAGGCCCGTTGCCCATCAGGTCAGCATGAATAAAGATTTCTTTCTTCCTTGTCTTTTTAAAGTCAAGCATCAACTGAAACTGCTCCCAAAGCTCTGTCTCTCAAGACAATTTAACCCCTTTCTCCTAAGTACATTTTCTATTCTGAACGTCTGGTAATTTTTGTTTCATTCTTTTCTTGGGAGTAAATTAAGACATGTACTAAATGTAAAATTTGAAAGCCAAATCAATCCTAAACCAATCTTATCATTTTTAAAGTATGTTTATCCAGCTTTGTAGTAGGAACAAGCAGACTGTTTGAAGGCCACATACTTTTCAAACCTTGGTTGCAACACGTTTGCCCCATTTTGAAACTGTCTTTATCTAGCCGAGAAAACGAAAATCTATTTGACAAAGTGGCACTCTGGCCAGTTTATCTTGCAATATGGCTTTAGCTCACTGAGTCTATTGATTTCCTTAAATTAATGTTTACAAAATGCTACTGAATTTTGCTCAACAGAACATTGTTCTTTCGAAGCTTCCTTAAAAAAAGAAAATGATACAGACTGTTGTTGCCATGTGTTCCTTTGCTTAGATGAAGGAAACATAGTTTTTTGTTTGTTTTTTTGTTTAAGGACAGCCTTGAACTATAGCCACTTCCTGCAAGCATTTACTCTTCACATATTTAAGTAGCATAACATGTAACTAGGTAGCGGGCCCACTCTTAGGGACCCAGGCTGCATGTGCATTAGACTAATTTAATCCTCTAAGCCCCTGAAAGGTGAATGCTACCTGGAGCACCAGAGAGAGACAGACTGAGCGTGGTGGATGCTCAAGAATCATCCCCTGACTCATTCTGTGTCACCTGGAAGACATCTGAAAACAGCTCAGCCAGTGCTTCTGGCTAATTCCAAATATGAGCCCCCTGACAAAACGCAAGTGCCATTTAGCCTCTTGCGGTGGGAACTCTAAATACGATGCCTCGTTCTTTGACCATGATGCCCGTGTTCAATACACAAAAACCTAATCTCTAAAGACGATTTTAAAACTGGCCTTCCCAGGGAAGTACCCATGTCCCTTCAGCTGCTGACAGTGCAGAAAACAGGAATTTGCATCCTAATTAAGAAACGATAAAGGCAAAACTTAGGAAGCACAAAGGAACTTTTCTCAACTGGTTGATGCAGCTCCTATTAAATCACCCAAGCAAACCTCCTCAAAGCGTTTCTCAAAACAGTATGTTGCATACGTTTATTAATAACGGTAAAATGCTTCCCAGGAATTAGGACTCCTCTTTAAAGGTTCAAACCACTGCCTTATATTTGGGTGATATTTCATACTTTCCGAAACACATTCATTTTTCCTTTTCCCATTTAATCCTTGCCTGTAATAAGAGGGTGGTAGCATCCTGCACCTTCTCTTTACACACAGGCTAAATCCACGCATGATTGCAGAGGGAGACCCTGAATAACAGCATCTTGTGACCATATTTCATAGCTGCATGATTCTTCTTTGCCTCTGGCAGTAGAGTTCAGTGTGAGTGAGACGGTGGAGCAGCAACAACGTATCTGTTCTTGCCTTTTCATCTGATAATCTCCATGAGGAGTGACTAAAGCATCTGACTTTATCTAACTGAGTCCACTCTGTCTGCGGTGTAAGTCCCCAGCTTGTGCCACTGCTGTCAGGAGATAGGTCTCTCCTTGATCAATATTTACTTAACAAACAGCAGGGATGGGAGAGTTTGTTTAGAGGAATCGTCTGCACACTGGGGTGAATGAATGCTCGGGAAAGTACTTCACTGTTTGTCTCCTTCCCTGAAATCTTTGTGTGCTGCGTGTGTGTGCATGCACACACGTGCTGACGATGCCCTTTCTCTCTTTACCTTCTCCAAAGACACTTAGGAGTCATCTAGAAAAATGCCTCGCCATAGGCAATGAGTGCATTGTTTACACGGTCAAAGAGCTGATGATGAAAGTTCAGTTTTGAAAAACCCAGCCAAGTTTGATTTTCCTTTCATGCTCCTGTACAGGTTAAACATTTTGGAAAGACTCTTAGCATGAACTAAATGTACAAGCATCTTCCTTTGACCCTTGAAGGGTGAGTGGAAGGGAAGAAAATGGGGACCGAAACAGTAAAAGCAGTTTTGACAAGGCAACTGCAGCTATATATTTTGGATGGCGTTACATTTATCTTTTTCTGAAAGGCCCAAGGGAAAAAAAAGTTGCTCTCTAGATTTTCAGAGCTGCTCACCTGGTTTTCAGCATGAGATGCATTCAACTCTCATCGTAAATAGGAATTCCACAGTGTAGAGTGAGAGATCACTGTTCTTTCAACTTCACTGAAACAATTGCTGGAAGGCTCAAGTCAGCGCCTTCAATGCACTTGACTTGGACGCATCTGGGGCTAGTTGGAGGGGCTTTGTTTCTGTGTGTGGGGAGAGGCTGGGGGCGCTGGGGGAGTTATTTATTTATTTGATTTTGTGAATCGGAGTTGTAAAAGCCATCTGAAATATTCATGCAGAATAGTCTGAGAAGCCCGTTTCTGTTTTATTTACTGCACAGTAGAACAGCCACAGCGGATTAGTTCTACAATACCCGTAACAAAAGCCCAACAGCTGATGCATGTGATGTTAGGAGGTGACAAAACAGTTAAAGTATGCTGCTGGCTACAGGCAAGCAGTCAGCAGATGCAGACAAAAGGGTTTGTGACAAGAATAACTCTCTCTCCAAGGCGAGCAGTGAAGAGTATCCAAAATACCAGTACCCTTTTCTCCTTGACATTGTCTTCTTACAGTCAGCATTTTATTGCCCTTTTATAGAAGTAAAGAAAATGGAGGAGGAAGAAGAAAGAAAACCCACACACAAACTAATTTACCAAAACACCAGGCAGCATTTGACTTTTCCTTAGCCACGCCTGCCTGTAGGTTATGTGGCCTTTTCCATTTCTCCACTGAAGCAAGTTTGAAAAGTAAAAAAAAAAAATAGCTTAGAAGATGAACTGTCAAGACGATTTCCCTTGATAAGGGTATAATCTATTGGTAAGCTTGATGGGCCATTTGAGCCTTTGGTTACTGGGGAGGAGCTAGGGGGAGGGGTTGATACCTGGTTTGTTTTCTATCCATTTTAGTAAAGATCATTTCACTGATGACATGAGGCCAGTGGGCCAGTTCTTGAAGGGGCTTGAGGATGGAGGCGTGTCCGTAGAGAACTGTGTGAGGGGCAAGGTTTAGGTCCCCCGCAAGAGGCTGATGAATGAGCTTACAGTTGGTTCAGAGGTGTGAAAAATCAGCTTCTCTGTCTCCAGAAAATAGGAGAGGCTGTCTTTTTTTTAACCTTTGTAATTCCCCTTCTATTCTCTGTGACATTCATTCAGCTGCCAAGAGCGTTTGGCAAGGTTTGGGCCAGCGAGCACACTTCCAGTGACCGCTAACCTTGGTATGTCCTGACACTTATGATGAGTATCTGCAGGACACAGAAGGCAGGCAGCCTGCTCTGTCAGGCTTTTATTATGTACTGCAGAGGCTAGGGACAGTCGGTTTAATAAAACAAATCATCCTTGAAGGTAAAGCAACTGGGAAGAGGAGGAGGAAGACGGGGGGAAAGTGTGTCTGTGCCACTCATTCTGATTTAAAGAAAGAATAAGAACAGCAAAGCAACCATCCACCAACATATTGGGTGGATGTCCGTGCGCGCCCCCGCTGTGGACAGAACTGATTTGAAAACCTCCTCCCATTTCACGGAAGCCCACAAGGCCCTCATTTGTTCTGAGTAGACTCAAGTACAAATTGTGACGAAATTGGATGTCCCTAGCCGGCCTCCTTCAGAATTTGAGTGAGTGCGTTCAAGTGCCCCATCACAATTATGTCCTCCTCCAAACATCAAGGCAAGACCACTGGAGGTGAGGTACCTATGTTGGGATGCCTTTTTATCTAAACAAAGTTTCCACTCTCCTCTGCTAAGGAACGCTGGCCAAAACAGCTCCCACAATAGCCTCAGAGTTTCAGCCAAAGACTTTGGAAGCCTTTTGTTTTTCCCCTGTGGCATGTCCAAAGGCTTGGCCTGCCCCCTCCGCAGCCCCCCCAGCAGCCCGCATTGTCTTACATTCCAGTGACTTGATTGACTGTTGCCACCTGATGCTGAGGAGAGACTCTAGGGTTCATTCTGCAGATTGTTCGGTTCTATTAAAAGAAACCCAGATAAGGGATTACTTGTCACTAAGGGATTTTCTGCAGATGTTTATTGGCGATTGGAAAGCCATTAGGTGTTAAGCAGTACAGAAAAAATATGGGAACATCATTCTCATAAGCCTGACTTCTACGCCTGCCTCCCCCCTAAAACATCAGAAAGTATCCCCTCCTTCCTCAGTTAAATAAAGATGGGAGAAGTTCTCAAGCAGAGAAATGAGACTCCCTTTTTCCATGCATGGTATTTCTACCTGTGGATGGAATTCACTGGCATCCTCTCAGAAGATCAGTTGCTACCCAACAGCGCAGGTCTGCAGCCACCAGCAAAGATTAGTAGCTTCAGTATTACAGGTGCTCATCATAACTGCCTTTTATCCGGCCCCGTCCATTGCGTGAGTATTGCCTCAAAGTAAGCTCTAAATTAGATAATCATTTCGTTTGTTCACAAAGAATTCATCCCTTCCCAAACATAAACCAATGGCCAAAGTCTCCTCCTAGGAGTCTTTTGTACTTTTCTCTTTAGTTTGAACTTACTAGCTCCTCTGTGCCTTCTCTAGATTACAGAGCCATACCTTGTCATGGTTATGGTGCCTTATAGAAATAGTTGAGATTATTAAAAAAGAGAGAAAGTAAAACACACAAAAACATTAAAAGGGAGCCGCTTGGTTTAGTGGGAAGACGCTGTATTTCACACGTCTCTTTTTCTTTTTTTCTTTTCTTTTCTTTTTTTTTTTCTTTTTTTTTTTTTTTTGCAGTTTTTGGCCAGGGCTGGGTTTGAACCCACCACCTCTGGCATATGGGGCTGGCACCCTACTCCTTTGAGCCACAGGTGCCACCCTTCACACAAGTGTCTTTATTTCATAATTTCTGCACCTCATAGAATCTCACAGTCTCTCACCATTTCTTCACCTATAAAGTGACTTCTGAGGTCTGTTCCAACTCTTTAAATTCTATCTTATTTTATCATTATTTTAAGCTTCCTTTATGTAAGTATTGAGGGAGAATATAATTGCTGCTCTAGAGTGACCTGGAATAAGGCAGAAAAGATAAAAATCCCATTATCAACTATGTATCAAATGACTTTGCAAAAGACACTGGGCTTTTGGGGGACACACAGAATGGGAACTGTGGCTCCTTATCTGAAGACACTTTGTGACAAGGTAACTGAGATATAAGTAGGTGAAAAGTTAAATATTATCAAGACATAAGTACAAAAAAATTATACAGGACAGCCTATGATAACTACATAAGAAATAATGTTTAAAACAGGTCAGAGCCTGCTAAAAGCCATTAACAAGCATGGTGAAGTATAAAAATGGTGAGGTGCTGAGTGCACCCAATCCCCCAAAGAAGTTACCTTGATTTGTTCTCAGGAAGATCTTACAACTACACTTCCCTCCCTCCTCTGGTGCTGTTGTTGTTCTAGAATGTATCTTCCTACTCTGACAGTCTCCATCGCTGCCCCCCTTCCCTTGGCCTTGGCCCCCAGACCTCCGGTGAAGCTCCTGGGGGAGGTGGGGCTTCCGGCCTTCTCAGCTTCCTGGGCGCAGCTGCCCACACCCTTCACCCCTCCGAGCCCTCTGCCACACCATGCTGCATCTCTTGATGTTCAAGGAACATAGCTTTTTGTCCAAGGCTCTGTTGCCAATGGCCAGTGAAACCACACTTCTCGAAATGTTTATTTTAATAAATGCCTTTGATTATATTTCTGTAGCATTTGGCTACCAGCTCCCAAGCTAAGTAGTCAGAGTAGGTATTTGCACTGCCTAACTTAGCTCCAGCCGGGTTCTCTCTCTCAGTAACGCCCACGGGATAAAACATGAGGGATTATCTTAGTGGGGGGATAGGGATAGTAGTCAAAAGGACTGCGTCATAACTTTTTATTTGGTAAAATAGGTGAGTTGGAGGGCTAAGCTCTCCTCCAGCATGGAGATTTGAGGGGAAATCGTCAAAGGTCTGTGGAAAATCCACATGAATTCTCAGCAGGAAGTGGCTGTTGGGCTCTCTGTTTTGCATATCCATGGGGGACTGGTTTGGGTGGTTTTCCTGGCAACCTGGGGAACTACCTCCTGAGAAAAAAGGCAGGTGTGAACGTTTTGGGGAGGAGCTGCTCAGAATTCTTACTAGTTTAAGACTCTGATTGGCTCCCAGTAGGAGCCCTTTTATTTTTTCTGGGGAGTTACTAGGTTTCTTTATAAAAGACAATTGACTTCTCATTGGGAGCAATGAACTTCTTTGCTCAGTTTTAAATATGAAAAACAGGGATGTCTGGCAATTATTCCAGTTTTCTTGACCAGTTACTATCATTATAAAAAGGGCCATTGAACCAGCAGAGAAAGGTAAGGAGAAAGGGATGGAACATGTTTAACATAATACCTTCCTTTTACTTATCACAGGGCCATGTCTGAACTGCAATAAAACTCTTTCCTTTCTTGTGATGGGTCTGCACATGCAATTGTGATACATTTATGTCCTCCTATTCTGTACTTAATGCAAAAATAAAACATTACTAATGCATAAGTACCCCACTAAAGGAAATCTACTAAGTGTCAATGTGTACTTGGAAAATTATGAGTTCATTGAATTATTCTGTGAATCCATTATGTTAGTGTGGGAAAAGATAGACCCACCTTGCTATGAGTGTCTTAGAAAGAAAGCTACATAGATACATAAATAGCTATTGCCTTCTGCTCAACAGACTGGACTATTAAATAAACAAAGGAATACACACATATACACTCATGTAACACACATACACATACTACACATAAATAGTAATTTCTGTGAAAGAAATGGCTTAATAGCAATTCTAAAAAGACTATTTGGGGAATGTTTTTCTTGGAATATAAAATGACCTTGAGCAATTCCCTTGATCTCTCAAAGCCTCACTTTTCTCATTGTATAGTTGGGATAATAACATCTTATAGAGAACTTGGCCGAATTAATAACATAATTCACATTCAGCACATAACACAGTACCTGTCACATAGTACACATAAGCAGTCAATAAATGTTAGTTTTTACTCTTACTCTCAGTTTCATAAATCACTCTCTTATGAAGCAATTCTAATCGCAAGGAAAAGTCGTTTCTGATGTAGTATTTTAGGATTCAGTTTGAATTTTATATTTTGTAGTTTCATATTAATGTCATTATCTTACATCTTTTTGTATGTAGAGTACTTTATACTGCAGATCACTTTAATATACAATTTAGCATTTGTGTCAACAATCCTCTGAGTCCAACAAGGAGCTGGGATTTTAGATGATCTCCTTCATGTAAAGTATGAGTACAAGTTCATATGGAAACATGACTTATTATTCCATTTTGAACACACATTTTATTTTCATAATGAAAACAAAAGGAAATATAATTTAAATTCCGAAAAATTAATTGGAGACTTTCTTCTGGAATGTACTTAGTTATTGAAGTAAGGAATCTACATAGTCACATCCTCCTTTTCTACCCTAATATTCACAGTGAAATCCTCATTTTTCAATAGGTCTGCATGGATCCTTCGCACAGGTCTGTTTCTAAAACTCTACAAAGCTGGCAACCCCACACCACAATGCTACTATATATAACAACTTTACATAAGAGAATAAAGGCCGGCCATTTTTAGAAAATGCAGGTGCCACGTAAGCCCCTTTCTTAGCTCAGTTTCCTTGGAAGAACTGTAGACTTGAAACTGAAAACTTTATTAATGCCATTGTCTCCTTGTATCAGCAGGTTCCGGAGAGATTCCTGGAAGTTGCGCAGATCACATTACGGGAGTTTTTCAATGCCATTATCGCAGGCAAAGATGTTGATCCTTCCTGGAAGAAGGCCATATACAAGGTTATCTGCAAGCTGGATAGTGAAGTCCCTGAGATTTTCAAATCCCCGAACTGCCTACAAGAGCTGCTTCATGAGTAGAAAGTTCAACAACTCATTTTGAATGTATGACTAGTAGCAGTCCCCTTTGGATGTCTAAGTTATATGTGTCTAGATTTTGATTTCTTATATATGTGTATGGGAGGCATGGGTATGTTATGAAATCAGCTGGTAATTCCTCCTCATCATCTTTCTCTCATTTCTCTTTGTTTTCCATTGAAAGGGGATGGTTATTTTCCTTCCGCCCTTAGTTTACTTTTGCCCAAGGCCCTTAACATTTGGAAACTTAAAATAGGGTTAATTTTCAGGGAAAAAGAACGTTAGCTCATGTAAAGTCTATATTAGCAAGGAAGGGCATTTGTTAAAGATGCGTCTGCTGGATTCATGGCTATTGCAAATGGCGGTTGACTGAGGGAAAAAACCCCATGACACAGCACAACTCTACAGACAGTGATGTGTCTCTTGTCTTTACTGTGAAGAAGGTCTGAAAACTCACCAGAACCACTTCATACACTTAATCTTGTTTGGTTTGAACTCAAAGAGTAGCTTCTTCTTACTTCTTGAAAATAATGCTGATGATAGATGAGCAGCTCACTTTTCAAAAGTACCCCAAAAGGCCTAAAAGAAAAACAATCACAAATTATCAAGCCTTTCCTAAGAGAAATGACAAGCACCCCAAAAGTAGTACCAGTTCTTACAGAAGGCAAAGCAATTTTGCACAAAACTGACTCTTTCAAAATGAGACTGGAAATTCATACACGATCTTTTAGCCACTTCTCTGAACGTAACAATAGACTCTTTTTCAGGATAGGGGAGCTGATATCATTCTTCATAGGAAAAAAAAAACAACTCTACAGTTTGTTTCCATTTTTTATTTATTTTGCTTCAGATGTTAAAAGGCACATATGTTTCAAATTTACTTTGCTCGATGTTGTTTATATGCTTAAAAGGATTATTATTTCTGCTTAATTAACACTTTTTTTCTAAAACACTGTTTTCCAAATATCTTTCTATCATAAGGAATAAAGGAAATTCCAACTTGGCCATGAAATTCTTGCCTACACTAGAAATTTATTGACAACTGTTGGCTGACTTTGATCTTCACATTTGAGAATGACCTATTTTCATGTACAAGTCTATATACCCTCATGGGTACTCTAAGTGATGACAGTCTAATTAAGCATTTCTTCATTTTAGGGATAGCATTTTAAAGTGATGGATAACGTTTCTTCTAATTCAGAAGCTAGTATTGACCAAAATGTGAGAAGAGTGTGTAGAAGAAGAAAGTTTGGGTTTAACCCAAAAGACACAATTTCAGCACCCATAAGAAAGCTAGCTGCTATTTTATGCTTTCTTCAATGATTCTCCTCTTTTTCCCCTTTTTTCCCCACAGTTTTTCCATGATGTACAATGTCCCATACTTGCATTTAAAAAATCATATGATGTTCACACTTGTTCTTTTCTTAGATGGGTTTTTATGTGCAGATGCAGTAAGAATTCATTGTTGATTCTAATAGTGCTCTCAGACCCCCTCCTTACCCTTGGGTACTATGATAGACATCTCCTAAGATGACACAGTAACACATCTGGTATTTAAAACATAGAGAACATAAATGCCATTTTTCCTTAATTTTTATAAAATTTACATTTGACTTTGGACAATGCAGGTTTTGACCCATGTGACGGACTAGCTGACCTCATGGCTGTAATTTAACATCATTTATAAATTCTGCTGATGGACAGAAATGTACAAATGCAATTATTGTCAGCACAAAGCCTTAAAATCTGCTGACTTTAAATTAAATGGTGCAGTCCTATGATGCCCTGCACCATTCAGGAGACTAACAGGCCCTTGCAGTGTGGACAGAGTGTGCAGTGGCCTGGGCTGGGCACAGCAGCTTCACTCTGCACCACGACCAGACACACCTCCCAGCTCACACTCTCCTCCACAATGCACAGGGTCATTAGATTCAATTGGTTGCTTTTCTGGCTTGCTTTAAAAGAAAAAAAGTTGGGGTAATCATTATGTTGGAATTAAATGGGGGGAAAATCCAATCAGCACCAAGTAAGGAAGCAATCTCAACTTACAGTCACACTCTTGATTTGCTGTGTTTGAGAGGATGGCTTTCATCGTGCTTGTCAGGGTGCCACTGGGTCCTGGCTGTTCCATGTAATTTATATCAACATCGTGTTGCCATTTGCAAAAGTACAAGGCAAAGCTGTAGTGTATTCACCTGTGTGGACAGATTACTAGGTATCTTTTTGATCTGGGGCAAGTTCAGTGTTGATTCCAGACTTAGTTGGATTTTTAGTCTGATTTTCTCCTGCCTTTCTAATTTAAATAGACAAATTAAGCAAAAAGTACATGTTCACCACCAAACGTAGATGCATTTATCTACTGACAGTATCCTCTCAATGTTCACTGAGGCATAGAAATTATTTTTGAGTAGAAATTGCAGCATAAGGGTAAGCTCACCTCTTTGTTCTGAAAATAAGACTTGATCACTTTGCTTTTAGATGATTTTTCCCCTTTTACAATCATAAAATCTTGTGTCTCCCAACGCATTGGAAACAGCAAAAGCCTGTCTCTCAAAACTATTTGACAGGGTTTTTTATTTTGGGGTTGTTGTTTTGTTTTGTTTTTAATTACCATCTTTCAAATCTTAGCTCCACTCTCACCAAGTGAAAATTGGCTATTTGGGAGAAAGTTGACTTTCTGTGGTGGGAGAGTGAAGAATGAGGAACGGTTTGCATATGAAAAAAACAAGTCTAAAGTCCATGTTGAAATATCTCACAACCCCTTATTTTCTGCTAGCCCTAAATTACTTTTGCGTATACACTTGAGGTTATAGTCTGTGCCTAGACCTAAAATGCACCAGCGGGGGGGATTTTTAAAAAATCCTTCGAAATACCAGTTTTTTCCCACAAGTACAATTGTTCTTGTGCCTTCTGTGGCTTTCGAATTCATCCTTTTGACTTTATTTCCAATTACTACAGCTGCAATAAACACTAGATTTTTTTCTTTCTGGCTGTTTGACATAACGTTGATAGCTATGCATATTTTGTGTCTTTTTAAAACAAAGCGGGAGAATACGTTTTTGAAGAAGAGAATTTTTAGAACAGTTTGATACCGCAAATTATTTTTTCCTCAATTGTTTGAGCAGCATTCGAGTTTTGAAAATTCTTGTAGAAGCCAATTTTTTGTAACTGTGGTGCAAATCTTGTGTTTTCTTAGCCTAATGAAAAGTAGTATAGAAGCAATATTTCATACCATGTGCTATATATGTGTGTGCAGATGTGAGAACATAAACACACACACATATACACACATGTAAAAATATACATATATATATATACACGCGTGTGAAGTGGAAAGCTTACCTTTTCCTATCTAGACTTAAGAACCTATTTTAGACATTTGTTATGTTTTGTGAAAAGAATGTTCTATTTGCAACAAAACATTTAATTCTTACTGTATCTCTGGCTGTTTAATGAGGATGTTTCACATTAAATGGTAAAACATGTGGAAGATGTTAGAATGTAGTAATTATTTAAGTAAATGTTCACCCACATATTCCTGAAGTTTGCTTTGTGCCTCCGAGTATTATTTACTTAAAGTGTTTTATGTTTGCAGAATCTTTGTTACTGTACTAGGGATGTGGGTGAATATCATTAAAAAAAATTTTTAAAACAAACAAAAAAAGCAAAACAGAAACACTAAAGTAAGAGGGGAACTTTTATAAAGCAATGTAAATATTTAACCTCATGGCTGTTGTTACGTAAGACATGAGATTTTAATAAATAACTACATTCTCACAACATCTGTTGAATTTATTAGGAACACTACAGTGACCGTATAGACAGTTGAAAGCATTCTTGAAAATCCTGCTCTCTACTTTTCAAAGATAACAGTCTCTTTTATCATATGTCAAGGGCAAGGGTAATGCAGTTCCTGTAAATTTATGAAATTTCTTTTCTATGTACATGAAGACAGTAAGTACCCCCCTATACACGCACACACAGTCATACCCATACCATACAGGTTGTTATTAAGTCATAAGGCTAAAGTTTGGGGGGCATTAAAAATAGGATGTCACCCAGCAACAATCACAAATTCATGAAAGAAAAAGTGCTTTACAGACTCCCCTGAAAGAAGCAGTGTATATGTGAAGACTGTGCAAAATCTCTTTGCCATGTGTATTATAGCGTATTCATTGGTGTGCATAGTACAAATGTTTCCTTCTGGTACAAACTCTGTGTTTGCAAATTACAAGAAGCATTGTTTTCAAAAAGCTCCCCTTAAAAAATGTAACTGGTTTATATGAGTAAGCAGTTACTTACTGTATTGCACTTAAAAGTTATGTTGAAGGAAATGCAATTTTGTTCTCCTTAGATCTGTTGGTTGTAAACCACCTATAAAACTGAAGCTAAAATGCTCATATTCAGAGCTGGGATCAAAACTGGTATTTAATCTTTGCATCTTCTTACAATTATCCTTCTCAGAGTATAATAGAATCTGGAAGCACCTGAACTTTGAGTCTTTTCAACTGAGCCCTCTCTCAAATCCCACGCCCCCCAAAATACACACAGAGAAACAGAGAAGGCACACGAGTTGGCCTTCTTTTGTAAAATTGTATTCATTCTGTATTTTTTAAATATCTAATTCCTCCACGTGGGGGGATGAAGCATTTTAAAATTGTATATTAACATTCAAATTAGGACTAGAGGAAAATGTATTTGGGGTTGGTCTCAGCACCACCTAGAAGAATCAAAGGTCGTGGCTTCCCTCAATACTGTCCCAGCCATTTCTCACTGTATATAGTATAAACCGTGACAAAACACTGCCTTTATATTATTTAGCAATATGTTGTAAATAGCATTATTAAGCTCTTTTTTTTTGTAATAAAAACCCTTTGATTTGAATATAGGACAATAACTGAACTGATAAAGTCAATTTTTGATTTTTTTTTTTTTTTTTAGCTAGAGGCAATTTCAATTGTGGATTTTTGTTGTTGTCTATTGTTCTGAAGACTTTGCATAATTTATTGGTTTAATTTATCCTAATTTATTTGATGAAGGTGTACAATTTTGTATTACCAAGGATGTACTGTAATATTAATTGATATGATAAACACAATGAGACTCCCTGTCCATATCGAAAAGGAAATAAAAAAGGTGCAGTAGACAATTGATTTTAAAGTAAAAGTAAAAAATTTAGTTTGGCAGCTACTAAATTTTAAAACAGGAATAAACACGTTGTGGGGAGGGTGGGAATGGGGTTTTACTTTGTGTGTTTTAAGCTTTTGTATACTCTCCAAACTTTTACCTTTTGCTTTGTACCACTTAAAGGATACAGTAGTCCAATTGCCTTGTGTGCCTTCCATCTCCTCTTAAACTGAATGTATGTGCAGTATATATGCAAGCTTGTGCAAAATAAAATATACATTACAAGCTCAGTGCCGCTTGATTTTTTTTTAACGTGTGACATTTAATTTTTGGACCTGTGGTCAATCGTAGACAGTAGGCCAGTTGTGCCTGTGATGTCAAGTATAGATGTTCCTTTCATCACAATTCTTAATCATAAGCCTAACATCTAACATCTAAATGATCTTTGCACTTCAGATGCTTGGAGTAATTGCTTATACTTCTATCTGAAACCTCTTCTCTCAGAGTTTTCTTAACCCTCAAACTTAAAAAAAAAAGAAGCTTTAGCTCAAAACAATCTTTTACTCTTAATAATTGCTAATGTCAAGTGATTTTTTTTTTTTAGAAAGACTCTCACTCTGTCACCCTGGGTAGAGTGCCAGGGTGTGATAGCTCACAGTAACCTCAAACTCCTGGGCTCAAGTGATCCTCTTGCCTCAGCCTCCCAAGTAGCTGAGACTATTGGTGTCCACCACAACGCCCAGTTAATTATTTTTCTGTTTTTAGTAGAGACTCCATCTTCTTGTTGAGGCTGGTGGTCTTGAACTCAGCCTCCCAGAGTGCTAGGATTATAGGCATGAGCCACCGTGCCCAGCCATAATAATGTCAAATGATTCTAAGAACAAAGGAGGATAGTCCCCAAAGTCACACAGTGGCAAATATGTATATCACCCAAAATACAAGAATTAAGAGTTTGTATCCTTTCCGCTGGTTGGACTCTGAGTACTAATGTAAGTTTTCAAAGCTTTGCTAAGATGCTTCCCTAGACGTGATTGGCAGCATGTCCCACAGTGGGACCAATTGGGTGCATTGAGTGTATGGTTTGCCCTCTTCACTGTGTTTTAAAATCATCTCTTTTTTTATTTGAGAATTAGGAACCAGAAGTAGCAGAACTCATTTGCTTACTTTAACTTGACTCTGTTATCCACCACTCACTGCACTTGCCTCAGCCTTCTGTCCGTACACACCATCGCTGACTGAGTCTTCCTAACCTCTCAGGATTTTTCTTTTGCTTTCAATGAAAGGATAAAAACTTTATATTTTGGCCCCGTTGACACAAGGGTGGATGGAATCAGTTTAATACTAAAGCACGTGAAAATGATAATAGCATTTTTTCTGCTTTTAGCTCTTTTTCTATGAATGGCACAAATTTGAATGACAATCTTCCTAAATAAATAAATGGGTGTGTTCCTCTATGCCAAAATATTTATTCCTTGACTGGCAAAGAAAAGAGTTTCTCTTCTTACACTCTCGCTTCTTGGCAGGAAAAAGACATTTGTAGGAATATAATGACCCTTCCATCTTTCTGAACTTATTTAATATGGATTCACTTTAAAGCAGATTAGGTAATCTCCACAAACACCAAATCACTAGGAAGTTACGGTGGGTAGAAATGTTGCCTTGGAGGAAGTTTACTAAAACTACAGCCTCAAATCCTTACTTTTGTGACTCTAACTATCTGGCAGCATTGGTCCAGAGTGATACTCACCACTGTTGTCCATACTGATGTGAGCTATGGTCACAAACCTTGTTCCACACACGTCTCAGTATACCTGTGTGCCCATTCATTCCACAGTTGAACATACAAACTTCACAAGCTAGTAATAAAGACTGGTTTTATTCATTTTTATTGCCAAGAAAGTAATCATAAATGGTCAACAAGTTTTTTTAAAGACTAACGGGTAAAAATCAGCAGCTACAGGCAAAACTTACTAAATGCAGAATACAAATGTCTTCATATAATAACTGAGAAAATGCCATGAAGGCTACGTTAATCAGTTGGATGAAAATAGTTCAGATTGTATATGAAACCAGCATGTTGTACCCCTTGATTGAACTAATGTACACAGCTATGATTTAATAAAAAAAAGCAAAAACAAAAAAAGAAAAATTAATTTCTCACATTTGATAAATATTTGCCTTCCTTCTAAAATGTAGGATATACTAACTATAAATTATGTCAAAATAGCAATAATATTTAATAAATCCAGATGTGCTGTGTTGTGTAAAAAAAAATCAGCAGCTATTTGCAATTTACTAACATGCAGAGGTGAGATACAGAGAAAGACATGTTTGCCACGTGTTGCTGAACTCTGGGGTCTATGAACACTTTTAAAAGTATAAAATACACGATTGTAAGAGGGACTTTACCCAACAAATGCAACCAGTGTAACATGGTTTCTTGTACCCTCAATGAATCCCCAACAATAAAAAAAAAAAGTATAAAATATAAAAGAGAGATGTATAAAGGAACAAAGCTGGTCCAATTTTAAAAAACTGATAACAGTAACTAAGCAAAATTATGAAAAGATTACTAAAGAAATAAATGCTGCTACAACCCTTCACCAACAATAGAACCTTTTGGAGGAAGAATTTACACTGGAGTAAAACCTTATGGGTAGCCTTTGAAACTACAAGGAAAGGGCATTAGGAAAACACTGAGCTGGGTGCCAGAAGACCTGCCTCCAATCTATTCAATTCTAAAATTCTTTACAAGGCCTATCAGGAGAAACCTAAGCAAATCATTTAACCTTTGAGTGTCCCAGGGGAATTAAAAGAATTATAAAAGCTAAACGAAAGGATTGTTAAGAGTCGGTACAGCCACCATGTTGAATTTCACCAAAGAATTCCTATGTGTGAAAAAATGATATGCTGAAATGTTTTTGCTTAATCCCAGGGCAAGGGAAGGTCAAAATTCTGAGTTGGCCAAGCGTGACTCTGGATTCTTCTGTCTCTGGTCATGGTTTGTTCTCCCTTCCGTGTCTCTGCTCACCCCTCGTCTCGTGCTCTTAGGTTGCCCAGCCCTCTCTTTGTTCGCAGCAATGAGCCTTCAATAACACTAACATTAAAATATAACTGACTTGACTTGTTTTTCTTAACCATCACATATGCATTAAAAGAAAGGAACACAGGGCCAGGAGCAGTGGCTTATGCCTGTAATCCCAGTTTGGGGAGGCTGAGGTGGGAGAATCTCTCGAGGCCACTATTTTGAGATCATCCTGGGCACTGTGGTAAGAGCCCATCTCTAAAAACACAATTTATATAAAATCAGCTAGGCATGGTATCATGTGCCTATAAGTCCCAGCTGCTTGGGAGGCCGAGGAAGGATTTGAACCCAGAACTTTGAGGTTGCAATGAGCTGTGATGATATCCTTGCATTCCAGTCCAGACAACAGAGTGAAAGTAGTCTCCAGTGGAGAAACGAGTTCTCATGAATGATTTGGGGGAGATTTAGAAGAACTCTATGACTGTGGGCAGGAAACAAGTCCTGGAGAGAAAGGAAAAGCAAGCCTGGGAAGCAGAAATGCCTTGATAGACCATAGCACCTTCAGCCAAGGTGCAGCCACAAGTAGAACCATCCAGGAGACTTTGCCTGATGATTGGTGGGGAAGACCTTGACTCCCTACTTACTTGCATTCAGGTAACATCAGACTTCCTACAAAACCAGTGAAAATACATTCCTGCACACTGTATGCCTTCCTTCTTTGTCTTTCTTTCTTTCTTCCTCTCTATTTTGTTTCTCTCTCTCTCTCTTTTCTTTCTTTCCACTGGAGACTTTGTTTTCCTGGTTATAAAAAAAAAAAAAAATGATGAGCACTGCAGAAATGTTAAACAAAATCAAACTCAGTAGCTTTTATTCCCTAGATCACTAGAGAAATATGGTATTATCTCAGGAGCCACTGGATTGGGACCACCTTTAACAAAAGGAATTTCACCTTTATATTGGGGTATATAAAATATTCATTTGATGAAAGGAGTTATTTGCAGTTAAATAACTGTTAAAATAGCAGTGATCTCATTGGATATGATAAAAACATTTCTCTGTATGAATGTATTGAATTAAATAACAAATAAATTCTATAGAACCTTCATTCCAAGAAAGGAATTCTCTGCTAAACACAACTCTTATTTGGTAGAGTGAGAGAATTTTAAGGATGAATATGAAAATTAAAATAGCTAAGAACACATATAAGTTCTACCTAAACTTTAACAAACAGATTATTTTTATACCAGGGAAACAGCACAGAGTCTGACACATGATTTGGACCTAATCACTATTAGTTCTCATTCTTCTCTCCTAGGCAGTGGTTTTTATCACCTTGCCATATTGCTTTAAGTTGTAATCTAAGAACCACACCAGGACCCATCTCAACTTCCCGAGACATACAGATTTTGAATCACACAAAGTCCTGCAGGAACTGAAAGCTTCTGTCCCACTCCTGCCATTGCCCCAGGTCTTGTCCCTAGCCTCAGGCATAGAGCTGCTGGGGCCACACTTTTACCCAGTCATGTTTAGGAAGGCCCCAGAACAGGAGTGGAGCAGCTTAGAAAGATTAAGGTGCCACGATATACTGAAACAAAATCACTCAGGCTACCTCAATCCTGGCAAAGGGGAGGGTATTATTTGCAAAGCCCCCTGCTGAGTCTCCCAGGTGCTAGTTAGACAGGCTCAGGAGATAGTTTGGCAGTCACCCTGGAAAAAATGCCTGTGTCTCTGCAAATAAATCTGCCAGTATAGAAATCATTGGATTTTCCCCACTGCTTGTGCAAATAGTACTCTGTGCTTTGCTGGTGTTAGATATTCCTTGGTGTGAGTAGCTCTAGACCGTGAAAACTGGAGCTATGGATTTCTTGTCATTACTGTTCCCCTTGACCTGTTAGGAAATAATTCCAAAAATCAATGGTCACAGTTCCGATTAATCACAACTGAAAAATCCTTAGTAACTAGATAAAGAAATGTGTTCCCTAAATTCCCCTTTGTAGCTCAGCAACTGACATAACATTGAGCAAGAGTCTCAAAGTCTAGAACAAAGAAGAGTAAGTGCATTTGCTTCAAAGTATGATATGGGCATGTGCATCTTAGAGTAGGAATCATATTCTAGAAAAAACTATAAACAAGAGATTACTAATTAAGTATTACTTATGTCTTTTCTTCACTCAATAGCCAATATTTGTTAGAATTAACACTACAGTTAATATATGTTAAAACTCTCAGTGAGGTGGGTACATTTCTAAGCAAAATGGAGGTAGCAAAATTTACTCCAGAAATAATAAACTTTTAAAACCTTTAGCCCTTTAAGTCTTTTAGTCAATTTGTGACTAAAATTTTAGATAAAATTTTAAAAGTCATCCAAAAATCAAAATGAAGGAGAAAAAAAAACAACCGTCTCTTCTTCCCCCCAAAGCACCTGGCCTTTATAGTTTTATGAGTGAATTATGCCAGGAAGCCTGACTTTATTAATGCAAATGCAAAAGAATAACCAAATCCATTCTAACAGCATGGTAAAAAGAATACTATCCTACAAACAAACAGGGCTCATTACTGTGACATGCTTATAAAAGAAAGACTTTAGCTTGTTCCTAACTGAAATACAGGAAAAGTTTTTTTGCTATATTGACTTGCTTTTCTTTTTTTAACCTTTTAATGATGTGGAAACAAATATTCTTGTTGGGGCCTTCAGCTAACTAAATCACTACATGTTACTGTATTCTATTTTTTTTTTTCCTTTTAGTAGGGCCAAATAGCCTTTGCTCTTTTCAACCATTTCAGTTTGCCAGATTGTTTAACTCAGTGGCTATGTTTTAGTTTAACATGTCTTTTTGGAACTATGAGACTTTGGAAACAGCCAGCTTCATCTAGTGCAGCTTTAAGGACTTCTCTCAATAATCAATGAAGAAAAAAGAAAAGGACTACAGAACATCGTATCCATTAAAGATAGGATGTTCATTCCACAATAAAAGGAATTATGACCTTTTTATTTTCTGGTATATTGATTGAAAGTTAAACCTATTTGTTTATATTCTCAGAGGAAAGGGTAAGGTAAACGCTAAGTCGGGCCGCACCGAGAGGCAACTTGATGAAACTTTTGAGAGTTGCCATTATAGGCAATAGGGCTCTGTTGCAGGAATGATCATTTTAACTATATAAAATAGAACCAATCACACAACAGCCTTGACACTCACCCCATAGTTCTCTTCAATCCCTTTTCTCTTCCTCCTGTTTGGGCTTTAGTAGAGAAAGAGCGCCTCAATAGAACCCATGACTGAAGCTCTAGCAATAGACTGTGCTCAGAATACTAGCTAAGAACTTGTTTTTCTTTTCAGGTTGGCAAGCATTTTTAAAGAATTATACCTTCCAGAGTTAGGCAGGAAATGGGATAGAATATTCCCTCTAACCATCCTGGTGGCAGGCAAGGGGACTAGAATCACCGTTTTGGAGAGGAACTTTGACATTTTTTTTAATGCACAGGCTTTTGTCTCACTAACTCCACTTCTAGCAATCAACCTTCTAGAAATATTTGAACATGTGAGCAGACAAGAATCACAAGGGCCCCTCTTCAGTTCACTCACAATGTGTGACTTTTGTTTCTCTACAACTTAAGGTCTGCCTCCAACTTCTTTTTGGTCTGATGGCAGAAAACAATCTAGTCACTGTCAGGCTTTCAGGTATACTCCGCTGTTTCAGACGAGATTCCATCTCTTCCTTCTCCCTTAGGGTGGTGTCTAAACACCGGGGATGTTTAGCAGCCTGGGGCCGGGGGGTCTTCCAGTCGTAGGCTGGTGGTAAACAATGCTGTACTGTCTGGGCCTTGAGCAGGGAGTGATGATGCTTGCGTTTTCTAATGTGGCAAAGACGTGCTATTGGAAGTGGAGCCTGAGACTCACACCACATTCCACTGAGGGTCCTCAGACCCTCACTAATTCCTTTTCTTCCCCCATTGTATTATCTGCAGTGTTCTGGACATTACAACGTTTGACTCTTTCTCAGGCCACTCCAAGGCCAAGGTCCCTGGCCACTGGCACCTGTACAGCCATCTGTACCCTACCGCAGTAGCTCTATGCTGGCCTACAGCATTTGTGTATGGCTGCTATATTCTAGGTGCCAGGTAGAACAGAGGAACAAATTCCTTCTTCAAGACCACAGACATAGGGTGGCACCTGTGGCTCAGTGGGTAGGGCGCCAGCCCCATATACCAAGGGTGGCAGGTTCAAACCCTCCCGGCCAAACTGCAACAACAAAAAAATAGCCAGGCATTGTGGTGGGTGCCTATAGTCCCAGGTACTGGGAGGCTGAGGCAAGAGAATCATCTAAACCTGAGGAGTCTGAGGTTGCTGTGAGCTGTGTGACACCACGACAATCTACCAAGGGTGACAAAGTGAGACTCTGTCTCTACCAAAAAAAAAAAAGACCACAGACATACTTAGATGTTCTGTCACCTCCACCCAAGCCCCACATTTGGCCCAGGACACAGGGGCAGCCCCTTTGCAGGGTCAAGGTCTGACAGTGTACCTGTTCTCTTGGCCAGATGCCTTGCGCCTGCGAGGGTGAGCTAGGCCGGCTCCTCCTCATTTGTTATCTCTCTTCGTTGCAGTGGGTTAAGCTCTATGCCTTGATTCTTTGCTGCTGAAAGGTGTGAAATTAATAACACTCTTTTCTATCACACACACAAAAAAGCCAGGCTCTGGCAAATTAAAATCCCTGACTTTCAAGACTATTGTCTCAACACTGAGCATTAAGATTAGGAATTCAATGTCATGAAATCTTGATTTTCATTCCCTGAATTTCCTGTGAATCCCTTCCATTGCTAGAAGCTGTGCTTGCCTCTGACTGAAGGAAGAAAAGTCACAAATAATTGGAGTTTGAAACAGAAGGACCTTAATTAGCATGTCTAAATTTTATGCAGCATGTTTAGTGATAGTCACTGCAGGATTATATGTGACAACAGAAAACCATAGACAAATCATCACTGTTAAAATGAATTGTGACTTCATGGTTCTTTAAAGTGAACTCTGCTTTGGTAGAACTGACCCCAGGAGTACAGTTTCCCTTCTATGTCAGCACAGGTACACAAAAATTATTATCTGTTTTTAAAAAAACATATTTGTGTTTTTATTTGTATAGATTTTTATTTTGGCTCCCTGGCCTATGGAATATTATCCATCCACTGAAAGTCTGAGGTTACACTATACCTAGGTAATAAAATGGAAAGTTAGCCGTGATATGTTATTGAGTTTGAAAAGTATATATAGGAGTATTTTTATATAATGTACTAGCACTTTTGTGGGGTTTTTTGTTTGTTCGTTTTGGGGATTTTGGCAGTTTTTTGGCCAGGGCCAGGGGGGTTTGAACCTGCCACCTCCGGTATATGGGGCCGGTGCCCTCCTCTTTTGAGCACAGACACCGCCCTACTTTTGTGTTTTTTTAAAAGCTGATAGAAACATCTTTGCCTGCAATGCACACACACGCACATTGCCACACGCATACGCACACAATCACGCGCTGTGTGAGGACACCCCCCCCATAATATTAATAAATGCTACTTCTGAGGAGTAGGAATCTGCAAGGAAGGTGTAGGTAAGAGGTGAATTTTCACCTTCACTTTATACATTCCCAGCGTGTTTGAATTTTTGTCACAAGTAGGCACGACTTTTATTTAAGAGACAAAAGCATGAAATGTGCGTTCCCTGACAGAGAGGACACAGTCCCAGCTTGGATGGCCGCTTCCCCAGTTTGGTCTGTTCTAGCCCCCCAACAGTCTGCGTGGACCAGCGCGCCTCGCAATCGGTGACCCCAGCAGAAGCCAGCAGGAGGGCGCCGCAGCGCAGCTACCAGTGGGCCTGGGGCAGGCGGACCTGTAGCTGAAGCTAGTGCACGTGACTTGTTAGTTTCTCAGTCTTTGCCAGTCGTAGTTTGTTCTTTCAGAAAGTATCACCTACTTCTCAAACTGAGGAATAAAGGAGATAAGCCTTGTGAAGAGCTTGGGAGAATGTGTGCTGAGTGAATGGTGGACAGAGAAGAGGTCTGAGGGGAAGAATCATTGTGAGCCCTGAGAGGAGGGGGAGACAGTTGCCCCTACAAGGTTATCATTATATTTTAAATCCACTATGACTTTTTTATGACTTTTTTCTCTCTTTTTCTCAGTTTAACAGCCCAAATCAAGCCTCATTGTTCATCTAGTAAAGCAAGCAAGCAGAATACTCAAACCAGATGAGCTGTGCACCACACCTCAGAGGTAGAAGCCACCGCTGGGCGCGCAGGTGTGTGTGTTACAGAGGGGCGGGAGGTCGGTGAATACACATGAGGCATAATGTTGCACTTGGCATCACTCAGGGTGATCGTGGATTTGTAGTTCCTACCACGGGTAAGGAAGAGTGGAGCTGGGGAACTTGATTTAGGAAGACGAGGGTCCAGGCTAAGTGAGCCGCAAAGAAATTAATGTACTGAACAGATGGCACAAAAATCGTGCTGTAAATTTGGGTAGAAGGCAGCATGATAGGATAGATGGGGACAGTGAAGACGGCACACTCGACTGCTGGAACCTGCTTTGGGTTTGGGGAGAACTGGCACTCAAACTTCTCAGGGCTGGCGGCTGGGCAGAATGGACCTGGAGGCAGAGCTGGAAGGCAGAGGAAATCTGGGCCACCTCCCCCCCCCCACTTACCCTGACCTCTCACCTTGAAGCCTCAGGAAAGGGAAAATCAATGTGCCCCGAAGTGCAGGAGCCCAGGGCCTGGGGCTGGAATTTGACCCATGCAGAGTGTTTACTGATCTGGAGATGGATAGGTTCAAATGAGCTCATCTTTATCTTGAGAGGAAATTAGGGAGCCCAGACTAAGACAAAGACACATTTTATTCAATGAAAATTTACCCCCCAACCCCCACACTGCACACAATCTTATATAAAACATCTGCCCAGGGAACCTAGTCTCCAAAAATCGGTTCTGAAAGATCAACAAAAAGGGAATATTGAGTTTTACAGAAAACTAAAAATGTCATTCCAGAATATCTTAAATTTACCCCTGTACTGATTTGTATCCTCTTTTTTTTTTTTTAACACAGTTTGCAAATATTGACTAAGTTCAAGGCCAGTGGTATAAGGTCTAACTTCAGAGTTAGCATGAGGTGAAATACTTAAGATGGTGCAATCCTGTCCTAATGAAGAACATATTAGATCCCAAGGTTGGTTATGGGCAGTTCTTGTTCCCTCACCCAGTTGATATTTGTTTTATCAAGTCAGGGACTATTTTTGTCATCATTGTTAATCTTCCTCTCACCAGATCTGTTTTGGCCGAGGGCATGCACTTGAGGTATGTTAGAAGAATGGAGTGCAGTATTGTGGGAAAGAATTATCTCTAATTCTGTCTGCCTACAGTTTCCTCAGCCCTGTTCATCTGATCTCACCTCACCCAGCAAAATTGTAAATGGAAAGTTCTGTGAGTTTGTGACCTGGAGGTAGATTTTAAAGTTGAAAGAGCAATGTAACAGCATTCTGATGATGACTACAGGCCGCTGTTCTGTTGGGAGGAATTTTAACTTGCCCATCAGGAGAGATCTTGACAGAAGTCCACCCCTGCATGGCTAGCTAGGTCTAACTCATATTGACTCATCTCTGGCCTCAATATTACACAGGTCTTATCTCCAGGATTCCTGGAGACCTACCTAAGGTCACTGGTAGTGCTAGCTTGGACTCAAGAATAAACTGACTTTGGTGTTAAACAGACCCTCATTCAAATCTTAATGTCTCTGGGCCTAAGTTTCTTCATGTGTGAAAATAATCATCACAATATTCTCCTTGGAAGATTGTTATGGGGATTAAAGGTGGTATTGTATCTGAAAGCATTTGACACAGTGCCTGTTGCTTAAAATGGGATTAATATGTTTTAGTCTCCTTCCTTCCGCTCAGCCACGCCAGCTGCCGATGTATCCCCTTTCTCTGCTGCATACATTTGACATTGACACGGTGGAAGCAGGCCAGTAACCTTTGAGGAGATACCACCCTAGAAAGAATGACTGCAGAAAAGAAAAGCTTGAATCATCTTTAGAACAGCAATTGTCCCCATTAAACTCCACTGACATTTGAAAGAATGCAAATATATAAACTTATAATTGTGTGACTGGCTTCCTATATCTAGAGATAACTCCTTCATGCCTCCAAAAACCACCTCAATGTGGAGACCTTAGTTTGGGGAGATTTTCAATCTAAAAATCATGGAGGTCATTGTACTCTTCTTTTGAGTACTCATGATACTGTTACCCAATGGTACCCAATGAACTGGTAAGTCCCCTCGATAGCTTACTGAAGGGAAAGAGTATATTCTTGTAGACTCATAACAGCCTCAGCTGCTAATTTCTACCTAGAGCTCAGCCCACTGATATCTCTTATTTAAGGTATTACATCTAAAACTTCTAGTAGAGTACGTAATACTTAGCCACTTCCTCTCTTGAACATCATGAGGATGGCTGGAATCCACCATTGTTACATCCTCTTGTTGGGTATCCTGAGTTCTCCAAAGTGTTTCAAAACAAATTTGCCTCCTACCCTTTAGATATAATGTCCATTTACAAAGTAGATAGTCAAAGGCATATTTTGTATAAGCCAATATTCAAAGATTCTAAAGGCAATAAATACTTTTAGATCCAATGCAGTCAGTTCTTCAATGTACCAAAACTGATCATGGGGAAGATTAGCACAGACAATACAGAATTGAAAATGTACAGTATTTATGTTTGATTTGGGAGATCCAATATATCAACCTTGAGAAGAAATAACATTACCTCCTTCTTCTGAATCTAGCCTCCGTTTCTCCTCTCTCTGGGTGTTTCCCAATATCATCAGAGTTAAACTGGAGCAAGAAATGGGAAAAGATAATGAAAGATACCTAATAAATATTAGGACAATTAATGTATATTTCAAGTTAATATTTCTATGTGTTAGCAACAAACAGCTAGAACATATAACAGAAAAAAAATAGTAAACAACCTACAAAATATTAGGATTACAGCTATAAAACTGTACTGTAAAGACATAAAGAAAAACTAAAAAATAGAGACAGACAATAATAATAATAATGATGATAGTAATAGTAACTGACATTTATTATGTTCTTTTAATATGCTAGGAATTCTCTCATATTATCACATAAATTTTCTCAAAAATCTTATGAAACAGTTAGCACTACTATCCTCACATTTTTTTTTTTAAAAAAGGAAATTAGGACACATCAAAGCAAAGTACCTTTATAAACACAAATATCCAAAGTGATAAACATACTTTCCCCTAATTTACTCAGTAACTTTACTTTGCAAATTAATGGAAAAATATTACTCTATAAACTAATATAATCCCAAATTTCAGAGGACTGATTATGGCTCTTAAATTATTTTAATGCTCACCTAGAAGAGAAAATGCTCTAAAAATGTCAAAAATATTGAAAAGAATCAATTTTAAAAGTATTAAAATTATATTGTTAGGCCAGGCTCACACCTGTAATCCTAGCACTCTGAGAGGCTGAGGCAGGTGGATTACTTCAGCTCACAAGTTCAAGACCAGCCTGAGCAAGAGTGAGACTCCATCTCTACTAAAAATAGAGAAGCTAGTGGAGCATGATGGCAGGTGCCTGTAGTCCCAGCTACTCGGAATACTGTGCCAAGAGGATCCTTGAGTCCATGAGATGGGTTGTTGTGAGCTGTGATGACGCCATGGCACTCTCCCCTGGGGAGCAGAGAGATACCGTATCTTAAAAAAATTAATTAATTAAAATGAAATTATATTCTATAAGTTTAGTAAGGTTGTAAACTGAAGTGCTTACAACAGAATATGACACATAGAAGACAATATTTGTAGAACTGTTCTATATTTTGATCTATTCTTTTATGATTTATCCCCAATATATATAAAAACAAAATATAAAGACACAGCAATTAAATATTGTGTTATTAATATAAACATTGAGAAAAATAGTTTAAGAAAGAACATTAGAAAATCTAGACACAGATATAAGTAAACATAGGAATTTATTCTACAATAAAGATTATTTTCAATTCAGGAGGAAAAGAGAAATCATTCAATACATTGAGGTAATTTGCTGATCTTATTAAATACACCATAGTGAGATTCCCATCTCACAATATGCAAACACGAATTTTTTACAGACAAAATATTGAAAATATATATTCACACAGAGGCACACACACACCAAAAAAAGGACACTTAAACATTCTGGAAAACTAATTTTACTATCTTAGAGTTTAGAAGACAGTTTAAGCAGCAAAAAACCCAGGAGACATAAGGTAATAAAATAAAAATTTGGCTACATAAATTAATAGTATATGTAAGTGTACTCAGACTATTATACATATAATTTATATATAATTTACAAATACTATGTAATATGCATACTGTATATAAGTCTATACACATGATATCTATATATTCTCTCTTTATTTTCTCTAACTTTTCCCATGCTTGTTGGGAATGAGCTTATTGAGTGCAGAGGATGCCACCGAAGGTTCTGGACCAATTCGTACCAGGGATAGAAAGATTAGATAGCTAGATACCCAGGTAGACTGATTTAGCTGGAAGATCAGTCGCACCATCTTAGTATATTCGTTTGCTTATTTAACACACACATTGAACTCACTTTATATACTCAGTCTCTGGGGTCCAGAGGGAAACACAAATAGGACCCAGCCTGTGGTCTGCAAGATGAGAAATGCTCCGGAAGGGGAGCACCTCAGTTGCACGTGCTCCCCTTTTCCCCCAGATGGAACTGCTGGGAGCTGCCCCCCAGAGAAGTGGTAGCAGGTGTGTCCTTCCCCACTCAGACCAGGAAGCAGTGTGTCCCAGAGGCCTTGAAGTCACAGTTTGGCCTGAGCTGTGTGCAGTGGCCCCAGCAGAGCCTGGGATAAACTGCTGTCTGGGAATTAGCCACACAACTTCTCAAACAGCTGCTGAGAGTTGTCTGAGAAGAGTCATGTCGCTGGCGGGGGGATAAGCCTCTGTGGTCACAGCTAAGCTGCAGGCTACCCTTCCCATTCAGTCCTCCAATCAACATTTGTTCTCAGCTCCACAGAAACAGTGATAAGTGAACCAGACAGTTCTTACCCTCGCAGAGGCTACACTCTGAGGGAGAGACAGTGATTCACAAAAACAAATGAACCAGATAGGCCCACGCCCAGGAGCGGGAGTGGTCCAGTCAGCTACTGAGAAAGGGACTTGGCCTGAGCTCTAAAGGGTGCCTGGACGTCACATGACCAGAGAGGACAGAAAAGATTCTGGGTCTGGGGAATCGCAAGTGCAAAGCCCTGTATTGGGGGGAAACAGAGGATTTGGGGGCCTGAAAGAAGATGCTGCTCTGGAGCCAAGGAGTGAGAAAGATATTTCAGAAGAGGATGGAGTGATGGGGAGTATGGTTTATTAATAGGAGGATGAAAAAAAAACTGTATATTCTTTGCTTTGCCTTGCTTGACAGACAAACGTGATCTACATTTAAGGAGGAAGGGAAAGAGACCCCTAAGTGACGGATCAGCTTCATCCCAGATTATGACCTCTTTCCCCAGAACGTCTTCTCCTAAGGGAATAACATCATCATCCCTCCATCTACTGGCTCAAATCCCAAACCCAGAACTCATCCTTTCTTCTCTCCATCCCCAGCTCTTATCAACCATTATCTGGCTATCAGTTCAAACCCCTTGCATGATTCTAATCCACTCACTTCTCTCCAGCCACCATGTCAGTGCCTTGGTTCATGTCACCATCAACTCTTATCTCAGGGTCTATAATGACAATATGCAAGAAGGTTGAGATCAGCTTTTCTGCCTCCAGTCTTTCTACCCCATCATTCATTCTCCTACACTGTACCTAAAGTATTACTCTACCCTTCTATGCAAAATATGGAATGTTTTATTATTGCTCCTCTGTAAAGTCCAAACTCCTTCATGTGGCTCTTAATTTCCCTATGATCTGTCTCTGGTTACTCCTCCCCCATTAACCACTCCAGCCGTAATAAATGATTTGTTCGGTGCTGGTTCCTCTTCTTCCTGTCTCATAGTTATCCCCCTCACTAGTGCTGGAAGCAATCAGTCGTTACTTATCACATCTCTGAGCCTGGTATTTTCTAGCTTAAGACTAATCTGGGGTTCCTTTTCACTCTTGTATTACATTTAATCCCCTTAGCATGGCAGAAAAGACTCCTTAGACATGATCTACCCTTTTCTTCAGTGTTATTTCCTATTCCTTTCTCACTTCTCTCTGTTTCTTGCCCCTTATGTCCCTACGATACTGAATTGCTTGTGGTTCCAAATACACACACCATTATTTCATGCCTCAAAACAGTCACATAGATTTCCTCTGCCTGATTATTTTTCTTTCCTTGTTTGCTGCTTGAACTCTTTGTTACTTCTTAAAACACTATTCATTTTAATATGAGAAGTTAGAATAATATCAATCCAAACTATCAATCAAGTAGGAGAATAAAGACTTGAATTTGAACTGATTCAAACACTTTTTTGAAAAAATATACCTGAGATGTATTCCAACAGAATGAAGGTGAAAACCTGGAAAAAGGAAGATGTGAGATAAATAAAAAAGTAAAACAAGCTAGGAATTACGTAGAAGACAGATGGACAGCTGTGCAGGTGACTTAGAATGAAATTAGCTTTGGTTAGAACCAGGAACTCAGTGACTCTAAGAAAGGCATCTTCAGAAAAATAAAAAATGATTCTGCACAAGGGACAAAAGGAGTAAGAATCTGTAATCTATTTGTAAAATGGCAATAAAATTCTGTGTTCCGCGGGAGGAGCCAAGATGGTGGTCTGCAGCCAGCTTTCTGCAGACGCTCCTGTCCAGAGGGAGAGTTAAAGGACAGAAATTTAGTGAGAAAGCCAATGGTTTGGAGCTGAGCCAAGAGACAAGGTCGAGGAACGCACATCAACCCTGCTGGAGTGACCTGCGACCCCAAGGATACAAATAAAAGGTACAGAGCACATCAC
>CAUYON010051979.1:0-35324 GCA_963573935.1 Arctocebus calabarensis
CGCCTGTAGTCCCAGCTACTTGGGAGGCAGAGGCAGGAGACTCGCTTGAGCCCAGGAATTGGAGGTTGCTGTGAGCTGTGATGTAACAGCACTCTATCCAGGGTGACAGCTTGAGGCTCTGTCTCAAAAAAAAAAAAAAAACATAATGCTGGAAATAGCTGTATTTAGTTATTGTAAGTATGGTGCAATGCTGAGTTTTACATGTCAACTTGGTTAGGCTATGGTACTCAGTTATTAAGTAAACACTAATCTAAATGTTACTATGAAGGGTATCTTATAGATGTCTATGGTCAGCTGACTTTAAGTAAGGGAGATTAACCTCAATAATGTAAATGGGCCTCATCCAATCTGTTGAACCCCTTAGGAGTAAACCCTGAGGTTTCCAAAAGACGAAGAAACTACGTCAAGACTGCAGCACTAAAACACAATAGTCGCCTCCTGAGTTTTCAGCCTGCTGGCCTGCCCTGCAGACTTGGGACTTGTCAGTCCCCAAAATTTCATGAGCCAGTTTCTTAAAATAAATCTCTTCATATATATATATATATATAAAGTTACATAAATATACATATGCAAACGCATATATATCCATACACATATGCAAAAACACACAAACATACATATATGTGTGCTCACATTACCCCTGTTGGGTCTCTTTCTCTGATGTACTCTGATTTGCCTTGAGAAGTGAAAGAGTCCTAGGGAATTTGAGCTGCTCTGGCTTTCCATTGACCAGCTAAGTAAACTAGATCAGCATATGTAGAATTTCCTTGCTGATGTTTCTCTGGCAGCCATGTTGTTCTTGTACAGTGGATGCTTATTGAGGAGTGAATAAATGAATAGCTAGCCCTTTCCTTGGGCTCAGTGACATTTCTAGAAAAAAGGAAGTTGGTTTAACGATGTTCTCTGAGACACTTCCAGAAATGTAGAATGGCAATTAAGAGATTGGGCTCTGGATTCACCATAATGGATTTGTAGCCAGCCATGTCACTTAATAGTTGTATAGCCTTGGATAAGTTACTTTAACCAATCTAGTTTTCATCTCTTTCATCTGAGATGGGAACTTTTAATAAGGCTTATATATAATTAGACTTGTGATGAGGATTAATTAATTGAGATAATGGTTAGTGGGGATGCTCTGCCTATTATAGAAAAGTTATCAGCTTGGCGTCTGTGGCTCAAGCGGCTAAGGTGCCAGCCACATACATCTGAGCTGGCGGGTTCGAATCCAGCCTGGGTCTTCCAAACAACAATGATGGCTGCAACCAAAAAAATAGCCAGGCATTGTGGTGGGCACCTGTAGTCCCAGCTATTGGGGTGCGGGAGGCAGGAGAATCACTTGAGCCCAGTAGTTGGAGGTTGCTGTAAGCTGTGATGCCATAGCACTCTACCCAGAGTGACAGCTTGAGGTTCCATCTCAAAAACAAAACAAAAACAAAAACAAAACAACAAAAAAAGAAAAGTTATCACTAGCTGTTAGTTACTCCCACCATTATTACTCTCATCATCATCATCATCTACCCCTGTGATTCACCATCTCTTAGCTATCTCTCTCTAAGGCAGTGATTCCCTGGAGGACATCTGATTGGAGAACCCAGATAGAAGAAATATGCCTGCCCAAAGTTAGAAAATGAGTTAGAGGGCCGATATGAAGTATGAGGGGCACACAGAAGCCCAAGGAAGTTGACACTCAGGATCTCAGAAATCCAGAGGTAAACTCTAGTAGTATTGGAATTTTTTTGTTGTTGTGGTTTGGTCAGGGCCAGATTTGAACCTGCCACCCTCAGTATATGGGTCTGGTGCCCTATTCACTGAGCCATGGGCGCCACCCTGGATTTTTTAAAATAAACTTTCTGCTATAGAGGGAATTCAACTCAATTTGTAGTTGGCCCTGAGCCTGCAGGTAGACGAACACTTGGATAAAGAAGAGTCAGAGTGATCCTGGAGATTTGCAGTAGATTGGTGTGGGTACATTGATTACAGAGTGTGTACAACTGGACTTTGCAGCCTCAGGACCAATCTCACTCTAGCCATGTCTACATAAGGTAGGAGTCTGGGTGCAGAGGAGCCACATTGCTTATCTAATGATGGACTAGCTAGAATTCTACTTTGTAAACTCTGATTGTTTTGTTCAACCCATGCTGCTGGAGCCAATGGAACCAGGAGTTACAAGGATGGACCCTCTTAGTTTTTTAATCCCAGAAAGGCAATCTGATGTTAAAAACAAGAGCTCTGGGTCTCTTTCTGGCTCTGTTGCTGACTAGCTCTGGATATGGATGGATTCCCCTTTCCTTCTCTAGGAATCAGTTTCTCCATCTTTTTAGTAAAGGTATGATCTCTAAAATTTTTTTTCACTTCCAAAAGTTTAAGCTCCTGGGTCACATATATGTGCTGTGACAGTCTTTAATGTACTTTATTTTATTTTTACTACTGACTTTACAGATAGGTATATGCATTATATGTCTTGAATAGGTGAAGGACTGAGGGTTAAAGAAGTCAGGTGACTTGCCTGAGGTCACATGGCATGTTAGTGGCAGGCCTACATACAAACCCAAATTTGTATGATGCCCAAATCCATGTTTATACATATACTCTCCCCCAAAAGACTTATCTAACAAAGATGTTAAGAACTCTGTGTCAAGGTTGCCTAAGCTCTTCAGGGATAACTTACCTTTTTTGACTTTAGTTGCTTTAAATCCACATGTATTTGAGAATAAGATTGCAACTCCTCTTTTTTTCTGAGTTCCATTTGTCTGAAAAATTGACTTCCAGCCCATAACTCTGAGTTTTAATTTGTCTTTTGATGTGAGTGAGTTTCCTGCAGATAGCAGATAGATGCTTGTGTTTTTTAATCCAATCAGCCAATCTATGCCTCTTCAGTGGGGAATTCAAGCCATTGACATTTATTGAGATAATTGATAAATGTGATAGTGTTCTATTCATCTTATTTTGTGAAAGTCCATTGGTTAGTGTTGTCTTTTGCATCATTGGGGAAACTAGATTCTGTCCTATAATTTTCTGGGTGTTTACTTTGCTGAAGGTCCATTGTGGTAGTCAGTATGTAGGACAGGTTGAAATATTTCCTGTAAAACTGGTCTTGTTGTGACAAATTTCCTCAATGTTTGCATATCAATAAAAGATTTGATTTCTCCATCACTTTTAAAACTTAGCTTGGCGAAGTATAGAATTCTGGGCTGGAAATTGTTCTGTTTAAATAGGTTAAAGATAGATGACCGTTGTCTTTTGGCTTGAAAAGTTTCATTAGAGAAGTCTGTGGTCACCCTGAAAGGTTTGCCCCTGTAGGTCAGTTGGTGCTTACTCCTGGCAGCTTGAAAGATCTTTTCTTTTGTCTTAACTTTAGATAAATTCATCACAATGTGCCTTAGAGAAATTCTATTTGTGTTGAGGCAGCCAGGGGACTGATATCCCTCTGAGAGGACTATATCAGAATCTTTGATGATATTTGGGAAATTTTCATTTACAATATTCTCTAGAATGTCTTCCATTCCTCTGGGGCATTCTTCTTCTCCTTCAGGGATACCTATAACTCATATGTTTCATAAAGTCTCATAATTCTGTCGGGAATGCTCTGCTTTCTCCCTCTTCTTTTCAGCCTCTTTAACTATCTGAGTTATCTCAAGAGCCTTATCCTCTACCTCTGAGATTCTTTCTTCTGCATGGTCTACTCGGTTGTTAGTACTTGCTATTGCATCCTGAAGTTCCCTAATTGACTGCTTCAGCTCCTTCAGCTCTGCTATATCCTTTTTATATTCTTTATAATGTTCATCTCTTATTTGATTCTGTTTTTGAATTTCCCTTTAGTTATTATCTACTTTCTCAGCAATTTCTTTCATTGCTTTTTGATTGTTTTCCACTTTCTTAGCAATTTCTTTTATTGTTTTCGTTACCTGAACTTTAAATTCCCCTTCTGTCATTTCTAACATTTCTATATAGGAGGAATCTTCTGGGGTAGCTATCTCACGATCCTTGGAAGGGTAACTCTGGCCTGAGATTTCATGTTGCCAGAATTTTTCTGCTGATTCTTCCTCATGAGTGCTTTTCTACCCTAATTTTCCATTCACTTCTTTTTGCTCTTTAAGTTATTGTGGCACTGGCCAAATGTCCCCCCCCCCCAGTGGTAAGACAGAATTTATTTACAGAAATGAATACAGAAAACACTAAAGCTCCTGGCAGAGAGAGAGAACTCAAGTGGGGAGAGAAAAGCTCTCTCCATTTCTCTCAAAGTCTTTCCCCATCTCCCCCTTTAGGCTTTTCGTCTCAGAGTATATATAGGTGTATGGGTTCCCTGGCCAGGAAAATAATGAACACAGTCCCTTCCGCCAGGGGCAAGGTGAATGAATGTTTCAATGAACGAACACAGTTCCTTCCTCTGGGGCAAAGTGAATGAATGTATCAATGAATGGACACAGTCAATTCACGGAATTGAGGCCTAGGAAATTCACATGAAATTGACCTAGGCATAGGAAATGGGGGTTCCACATTTAGTCCTAAGTGTAAAGTGAAGGAGACACCAATGCACAGGTGTCTCCTCGGCAGGTGTCTGGCCTTTTTGGCTATTGGAGCCTCCAGTGGGGGATGGAGGTCCCCCTCCTTGCCTGTCATCCAGCCCGCTGGTTCTTCATCTGGCTGCCGCAGCACCGACACCACCAAAGAGGAGGCGGCAGGTCTGCCAGCTCCCCTGAGCTGGCTGGAGTGCCGAATATCCTGCATCAATTCTCCCTCTCCGAGTAGAAACTCTAACTGCTGTTAGGGAAAAAGGGCGAAGACTTGATCTAACTGCTTCCTGCTGAATCAGCCGATGATAGAAGGGGGCAGTTAAGGTTTCTCCGGAGAGAGAGTGATACAGG
Source organism: Arctocebus calabarensis (assembly GCA_963573935.1). Taxonomy (NCBI): domain Eukaryota; kingdom Metazoa; phylum Chordata; class Mammalia; order Primates; family Lorisidae; genus Arctocebus; species Arctocebus calabarensis. The sequence continues at coordinate 4,866 of CAUYON010051979.1, forward strand.
GGTTCATGGACTGGAACCATCTTTATTGCATGTGGCTTGATAACATTTCTGGAAAACATAAATCTGATTAGTATAATCAGTAATAGGCAAAGGTAGAACAGCATCAGGTCAGATGTACTTATTCAGTGATGCTAAAAGAAAAGTATATTAGGATTTTTCTTGCTGTTTCCTAAATGATAACTTCAAACTTTCTTTTGGCTCACAAGTAGGTGGTCTGTGGTTGGCTTCTTCATTCTGTAGAAGATGGAGGGTTCCAGGATTTTACTCGTGAATGATGTATGCAGGAATCGACTCCTATAAATTTAACAGCTGTAGAAGAAGACAAGATAACAGGAAAGGGGACTTGCCAAGTTTGGTTTAGGGAAGGTGAATTAGAGGGGAGAGTTTTGATCATGGCTAGATCTCCAAGAGGGAAAAGTTCTTATTTTATTTAGTATGTCCCTCCCCAAAAGGGGAGCAGGTCTTTCAGGCATGATTAGGGAGACATGAGAGAACAGCAAGTCATCCCAATTGCAGCTTAAAGGCTGGGAGAAAAATGTGGTAACCGGCTTTCCAGACACCCCCTGTATAGTTAAGGATTTAGGAGATAAAAGATCAGGGTTAGAGAGAAGTACAGAAAAGGTTGCTGTAGAAAAGTACAGCAAAGGTTTCCAAAAGAAATTTTATCTCTTGGTGCTCCACTATAAGGCAAACCTGGGGCTCCCAACAGGTGATGACACAAGCTGGAGCCAAGAGAATTTGCCCTAGGCACCCTCAGTCTAGTTTGGGCTCTGATGGGTCACTGTCCCAGGAGGCCTTCACCTCCAGGGACAGACCACCCTCCAGTGGTCACCCTTGTATTCTGGACAGGAGCCAGGTGGCTTGTCCAGCCACTGGTGCTGCTGGGGGCAATCTCTCCTGAAGTGGTCAGTCTGACCACATTGGAAGCACTTGTTTTTAGCTCCTCTGGTTTCCCTCTGCCCCTGAAAGTTGCTCATTTGTTGGAGTGCCATTACTAGAGCTGTCATTCTTTTCTGCTCCTTTCTCTCTTTTTCCTCCTTTCTCTTCAGGTCTCAGTTATAAAAGATCATAGTGGCCATTTTAAGAAGATTTGCCAGGTTATGTTCTGGGCCTAGAGCCAATTTCTGGAGTTTTCTTTGAATGTCTAGAGTCGCTTAAGTGATAAATTTGTCTTTTAAAATAATCCGCCCCTCTATGGAGTCTAATTGAGTGTGTTTTCTCATTGCCTCCCTAAGCCTCCTTTGTGTGTGTGTGGGTGTGTGTTTTATTAAATCGTAGCTGCATACACTAGTGCAATCAAAGGGCAGAATGTGCTGGTTTCATATACAATCTGTAATGTTTTCATCAAACTGCTCAAGCTGGCCAAATGTTTTAATGAGTCCTTCTGGTGCAAGACCAGAAGGATGAAGAGATTAAAGAGTAAGAAGGGAAAAAGGATTTAAAGAAGAGAAAAAGGAAACAAAGAGAGAGAGAGAGAGAGAGAAAGCATGGGTGAGTAAAAAGAAATATTGACAAAAAGAAGAGAGGCACTGAAAGAGAGAAACAGGAGAAATATAGGTGTGTAGTAGGTACTAGGGCCCAATCTTAGAGACCCCATACTTCTGGGGGTGCTGGGTTGGGTGATTCCCTTGAGGTCAACAGCTCTTAGCCAGCCAGTTCAGACACAGTACCCCACCTCCACCAGGTAGAGAGGAAAGACAAAAATACTGTAAATCGAACCGAAAGAAACAAAAACCCTTATGAGATAGAATTATGGGGGAGGGGAATAATAGGCACAAAACACTAGCAAAAATGAAATTCTGTTTATTTAAGAAAACAAAAAGGGAAGATTATATTTAAACTAGAATGGTGAAAAAAATAAGAAAAAAATGTCAAGGAAAAATGGTAAAATTAAAAAAGCAAAAAAACAAGAAACAAAAACAAAAGCCCCACAACTAACAAACCAAGCAGTATATATATCTTGCTAAGTATTGACCGGGCAACAATTTATCTTCTGGGGTGTGAGAGCTTAATCACAATGTGATACAGCTGTACAAGGTGGGAGCTGGAGGCCTCTGCTGATTATTCATATCCTGCAGGTTTGGCAGCCCAAATAACTCCTCAGCCCACTCAAAAGACACTCTAAGCCATAAACCTTGGCCAAGGAGAGGCTTTCCAGGGACAGCACTTATCCCTGGGATCTCTCCTGGCGTGCCTGCCTGCTTATCCAGTGCACCAAGTCCAGTCTCCCCCTATGTCCCTGAGAACCACGGCTGTCAATCTGCTAAACACTTGGATCTCCACACTTCCCCAGTGGCACAGTTCCCGCTTTGGGTAGCTCAGTCAATAGATGACTCGCTCTAGGTCTCCAGGCGAATCCCAGTGCAGCAACACTCAGGGGCAGCCCATAGCTGAACGATATTAGCTCCTTTCCGGCTTAGCGGCTTAGTCTGGGGCCCTAGACAACACCCAAAGTCATCTGCACACTGGCCCAAGATTTCCCAAGGCAGTTCAATTGAGTGTCCAAGTCCAAAAAAACCCAAAACAGCCCCCAGGTAAGGTTTTTCCTGCTTGCAATCTAGCCATTGGTGTAGTTACCAATGTTCCACCCACCACTTGCCAGTTTCCACTGCCTCTGTCCTCCTAGTGGGGTCCAGAAGTCTCTCACTGACCTCCTGTATCACCAAAGGGAAGCCTTTGGCCGAAACCCACCGGCCAGAGATGCCTGGGGTGCTCTCTCCCCACTCTCACTGTGGCTGGCTTCACAGAAACTGCTACTGGGCCGCCATCTTTCTCACCCCCAATAAGATTAATTTCAAACCACGGGACTTCAGGTTCTCAGCCTCACTTTGTCTAAATGTTCAATGTACTATTACTTTGTTTCAACAACCTGGCAATGCACATAACTGTGTAAGATTCTAAAACAGTATTCTCAAAATTTCAACATTCTCCAAATATTATCACCAGGAAGCTGAGGGAAGTGATACTAAATCATCACAGTCTTCCACATCCCTGGGGAAGAGTGAGGAGAGGGATAAAAAAGTGCCAATAGGGCCATCCTCGCAGAATTGCTGCCAGGAATAAGAGAAAGGGATGATCTCACTAGCAATAAACAGAAGAATTGGGAAGCATACTAAAAAGAATAAAAATCCAGTTTGCAGAGATCCATGGCTTAAATATCACCAGTTCTGGGTTTCCTATGTTTGTGAACTTGGAGAATTTACTAAATCCCCAAGGATTGGGGATTGGTCACATCTAGAAGACCAACACTCAAAAACACTATCAGATTTTTCATGTTATACTACCAGACACAGAGATAAGCCTGTATTTATTTCATTTTCACTTTAGTGTATAGCAGAATCATCTCCATTTTAGAGGTAAGAAAATCACACAACCCCCAAATTCACTAATTCACTCAATTCACAATATTATCATAGTAAATGACACAGGAGAGACATGAAAGTGGCCCAAGGACCTGACCAATATGCAGTAGTAGAGAAGTTAGCTCTAGAGGAGAATCCCAGACATGGTCCATGGAATCAAGGAGCAATAGTGTGGAATCTGCCTGAAACATTTACTTGAAACTGAATAGCTGAGTAAAAGACAATTGAATCACATTTTCCTAGCGTGTCGATGAGGTTGTTTGAGAGCTTAGATAAAAACTGAACCAAAAACTGCTGGCTATATATTCCAAGATCAAAAGATCGAAGTTAGCCATGAATGGAGCCAAGAAGAGCATTTTAAATAGCACTTTCTGAAATTAATGCAGAAAAACAACTTATTTAATATATCTGTGAAGAAGTCTTCCAACAGCAAATAACAAAAACAATACTAAGCATGCCTCAAATCATAAGGGTACCTACACAAGTATGAAAAAATACAGATATGGTTCAGCAGCTCCATGATGCTATTAGGCACCCAGACTTTTTCTCTATATTCTGGCATCACAGTGTATTGGTTTTTTAACCCAATGACTTTTGCCTTATATTTGCAATTTGGTTATTAAAACTGCAGCATCTCCACAAAGGAAACAAGGTATAGGAAGCAAAATATTTTCTTCTCATGAATATTTGCCCTGCTCTTTTGGATAAGGACACACAGGGAACAGATTTTTCATTAGATAGTTTGGTTAAAAGAACTGGAATTTCCAGAGTAAACTTAGACTCCTATTTCCTAGATGTAAAAATGGGGCTGGGCAAGAATCTTCACTTCCGACGACTACAGAATTTCCACTCACCACCCACTTCAATTGCTATAAGCTGAAAGTGAAGCATGGAGCGGCTGCTTGGTAGCCAATGAGCAGTGTCTGCCACATGTAGTAAATAAGCGTCTTAAGTCATTATCCACAGAACATGATTCTGTTAACAAGATAAAAAATATCAGTGATGTGTAAGAGCTGCATTTCGTGTCCTGAAAAAAATACTATGCGTATTTAATTTCAAAGCTAAAACATTAACCAAAATGTGGTGATTCTATTTCATCAGTTTCAAATAAATCAATGACAGTTGTAATTAGAGATGATGTGAATTGTTCATAGTTGTAATTCAATAGAGAAAAAATAAGAAACAACAATAAAAATAACTTTTTATTAGTCATGCTGAAGTAGCAATCCAGTGGCATGGATAATTGAAACTGGTGGATTATATGCATAGTGATGAAGTCTTGGGATATTTGCCTTACTAGAAGTCATTTTGCATTCCCCATGCATATTATCACCTATTTATTTGATGAAGTAATCACAAAGCATCTTAGATGGAAATTTCTATAAATCTAGGTCAAAAAACTTGTATAGGCAAAATATAAGGCATAACTAAAATTCACCATAAAGGTTAAGAGTGAGTATTTATTATGAAAAAGTGTTTTCGCTGAGTCAAGTCAATGAAAAGCTCTGGAATGATGATGGAGAATTTTAGAGAAACTTGAAGAAAATTGAGAACTTATAACTTCATTTATTACCTGGCATAATTTTATAAAAAGCATTTTTTTCTTCCTGCTTTATAAGAGTTTAGGCTACTTTTCCAACTTATGCTTTGTTACAAAGTTAGAGAGGTCCAGTACTTTCCTTAATAGGCTCATGAGCAAATTTCTAGTCAAAGTAGAGATATGCTAATATTGATTACATCACCGCTACGATTGCCCTTTTATTTTATCTGTCTTCTCTTTGACCCACAACTATGGGTAATGATGGTGGTGACTTTTGCTGTCTATTTTAGTTCATTTAGTAAACTATTTCTTGATCTTCTGATTTTTTATGGTAGGCACAGTTCCTATTTCCTAGTGTAGGTAGCATTATCTGCGTTATATTGTACATTCCATGGGACTCAAAATATCCTCACAGTTGTCTTTCTCAATTACTTAATTGAAGAGCCTTTGCAGATAAACATGAGAATCATAATACAAAACACTTCCATGTCTCTTTCTGTTAACTAGAACTCAATGATTCAAGTAGTTCCTTGTGCATTATTCCACTTTAAAAAAAAAAAATTATAATTATAGGCTCGGCGCCTGTGGCTCAACGGGCTAAGGTGCCAGCCACGTACACCTGAGCTGGCAGGTTCAAATCCAGCCTGGGCCCTCCAAACAATGACAGCTGCAACCAAAAAATGGCCGGGCATTGTGGTGGGCGCCTGTAGTCCCAGCTACTTGGGAGGCAGAGGCAAGAGATTCACTTGAGCCCAGGAATTGAGGTTGGTGTGAGCTGTAATGCCACGGCACTCTACCCAGGGTGACAGCTTGAGGCTCTTTCTCAAAAAAAAAAAAAATTATAATTATAAGCTGATACTTGGATAAATAAATACAAGAAATAAACCAAAGACCAGACATAGCCACATTGACATTATTATACAGTACAAATGTAAGAAAAAGGGCAGGATTTTTGTCCTTCCTGTTCACCATCATTTGGATTTTTGTTGTTCTGAGATGGATTCCTGCCACATAACTGCAAAATACACAGATACACATAGTTGCTCCATGAGGAGATTGGTCATAATAATCCATGGGATTCAAGAAAGACACTATGAATGTATATGCTAGGAAGGTAAATGTAAACCACTACCATCCTCGGTCCACAAGGATATATAATTAATCTAGAGACAAATAACCGAAGCATTTACTTCTTTTGTACTCTTTCATTAGATACCTTTTTACATGATTTAGAAGGGAAAATAGAATTTTAAAAATAAGAGTCTTATAAGGTCTTCTTAATAAATTCCATTCAGATCATACTAGATAATCATGTGAAATGAAAGCAAAATTAAAAGGAGAGTAAGATATTTACAGCTTGGTATATGAAAGAGAAAGTGAGGGAAAAACACAAGCTTTTAAATAAGATAACTTTACACAGCAGCACAAATGCAAGAAGAAAGGCCTCTTAAAGTATCCCTTGGCAACAATATTCTTATTTGCCAGAGGGCAGTTTGCCATGGCCAAATACTTTCTGATTTCAGTAAATCTACCTCCTCAACAATTTATGCAAGGATTTACAAAAAAGGATTAGGGAGAAAATTACTTTAAACTGATCGGGAAATGAATCTGTTTAAACATACAGTTCTTGTTTTGTCTCTGATTGATAGAAAAAGAGTAAAATAATGCCCTTTTTGGTAAAATCTCATGTAATGAAATACATAAATAAATTGTTTATGGTTTTAATGAAGTATCCAGATATTTGTAACAACAGACCAATTTCAAAAGTCTGTTATGATTGCTCACTTCAAAGGATATGGACAGCTAAAAAGTCTGTTATAAAATGTTTCATAAGGATAAGGTATGATTGGCTCCCAAATGTGTAACTCATACCTCAAGCTTGAATAGTCTTCAGCGTTCTCCTATTTCAGGATGTTTGTACATTTGAGATATCCAACCTGCCTATAATTCTCTGCCTGAGTGCTGTATGGGGGAGACTTAAATACCATAATCCCTGAACATTGCCCCTTTTCCTCCCCATGACGCAGGATCCCAACCATGCAACAAGTTAGTCAGCAGATGTCCATGTCCTGGGTACACTAGATTTAAGTGAGAAACACAATCAAAGCAAGTTTTAAAAGACAAACATCATCTGTGCTTTCAAAGAGCTACTCTATAATTTAGAATATAAAAATAATATAAATAGTATAAATAAAATAACTCAAATGTGGTTAAGAGCTTAACTCTGTAGTATCAACTGTCCCTTAGTTCTGGGACAATTACCTTTACCATCCATGTTTTAAGTTATTTTCTTTCATTTAGATTACTTCTTTATAGGTGGAGTTCTCTGAAGTAGCTGTCTCATGGTGCCTTGGGAGGGTTACTTGGTTTTGTTTATTTGTGGTGTCAAAATTTTTCTGATTGTTCCTCTCCATGTGTGTTTTCTTCTTTTTCACTTTCTTCCTCTACTTTTTCTCACTGCCTCCTTGGCTTTGAGTTACCTTGTCTCAGAGCATAGGCATTGAAGTGGCCTCTTGGTATAAAGCAAAAAGGAAGAGAGGGGTAATAAGTAAGAAAGACTTTATGGGGAATTACTGACTTGACTAAATTTTGTAAGGACAGGCAGCCCAACATATTTACCACAGAAGGACGTTTATTTCCAATAAATGAAGAAACAGATTTAGCATTTGCATTGTTTTTTTGTTTTGTTTTGTTTTTTTTGGAGACAGAGCCTCAAGCTCTCGCCCTGGGTAGAGTGTCGTGGCATTTACAGCTCACAGCAACCTCCAATTCCTGGGCTCAAGCGAGTCTCCTGCCTCTGCCTCCCAAGGAGCTGGGACTGCAGGCGCCCACCACAATGCCCCGCCATTTTTGTTTTGGTTGCAGCCATCATTGTTGTTTGGCGGGCCCAGGCTGGATTCGAACCCGCCAGCTTAGGTGTACATGGCTGAGCCACAGGCGCTGAGCCACAGGCACCGAGCCAACATTTGCATTGTTAATTTGAGTGTTTGGCCACATATGAAAAGTAATATGTGAGTGATATCTTATCTTTTTAAAATGTTTGTATGTCATCTATTGATCTCCCAATATGGAAAACAATGATTTAACTATCTTACATGAAACATCATATTAAAATTTCTCTTTCTCTCATTTACCCAGGGTATTTATATTACTACTTTTATGGGTAAATGAACATTGTTTTTCTTTTTCTTAGAGACAGGGTCTCACTCTATTACCTAGGCTAGAATTTAGTGACACCATCATAACTCACTATAACGTAGAACTTCTGGCCTCAAGTGGCCTTTTTCCTTAGCCTCCTGAGTGGGTGGCACACACCACTACACCTGGTTAATTTTTCTAGTTGAAGAGTCAGTCATGGTTATGTTGCTCAAGCTGGTTTCAAAATCTTGGCTTCAAGTAATCCTCCCACCTCAGGCCTCCAAAGTGCTTAGAGTGAAAAAACAGATAAAGAATTCCCAATATAGATTGTAAGAAAACTTAATGACATTTAAGAAAAAGGGGAAAACCTACACAAAGAAATCAGTAAAAAAATTCAGGAAATGAAGGAACCATATACTAAAGAGATAGATACATTTTTTAAAAAATAGAATGTCTGGAAATAAAAATTAATTTAGGGACACACACAACATTGTGGAAAGTTTTAAAAATATCTAGACCAAGCATGGATAGAATTTCAGAGCTTAAAGGCAACTCTTTTGATTTTTATCCAGCTAGTCAAAATTAAGAACAAAGAATAACAAAAAGGTCTTTGAGAAATATGGGATTATGTAAAATGTTCAGTTAGAAGAATTTTAGATGTCCCTGAGGATGAAGAGAGAAAAGCAAAAGGCTTGGGAACATTTATGTGAGAGAATAATTAAGGAAAACATTTCTGGTTTTGCTAGAAACTTAGGCATTCAGACATAAGGAGCTCAGAGAAACACCTGGGCAATTCATTGCAAAAGGGCATCATCAAGGATATAGACCTTAGACTGGTCAAAATCACCAAAAAGGAAGAAGTCTTACAAGCAGCAAGGTGAAAACATCAAGTAACATGCAAAGGAAAACCCATCAGTTGAGCATCAGAATTTAGAAGAGAAATCTTACAGGCCAGAAAGGAATGGGGTTCTATCTTCAGTCTCCTTAAACATGATGTCTGCCAAAAATTTTGTATCTGGATAAACTAAGTTTCTTAAATGACAAAGAAATAAAATATTTTTCAGGCAAGCAAATGGTAAGAATTTATGAAACAACAGCACACAGGTAAACAAAATAGTAAGCTATCATCCACCATGTTGAACAAAACAGCATCCTACATATCAATACTAACGCTCATTGTGAATAGTCTGAATACACTACTTAAAAGAAATAAACTAGGTGAATGAATTAAAAAACAAACAAACAAGCAAGCAAGATTTACTGTCTTCAAGAAGCATGTCCAAAACACAAGGACTCACACAGACTCACAATAGCAGAATAAAAAAAAAAAATTGCCCATAGAAATGGAAAAAGAGCAGATGTAGGCAATCATATATTGGATAAAATAGACTTTAAAACAACAATAGTTAACATAAAGACAAAGATGATCATCATAAAGTGGTAAAGGGAGCAATTCAACAAGAAAATGTAACAATCATACATTCAACTAGATCTCAGCAAAGAAATATATAGTAGCATCTTAATTGTTGGGGACTTCAACACTTCCTTGACAGGATAGATCACCACAGCGGAAAATTATTAAGGAGATTTTGAACTTAAGACTTCAAAGCAAATGGGCCTAACAGACATTCACAGAACATTCTACTCAAAATAATAAATACACTTTTCTCATTAGCAAATGACATTTTCCAAGATTGATCATATTTTAGACAATGAAGTCTCAGCAAAGTAAAAAATATATTGAATTCGTACTATGCGTAGTCTCAGGCCAACTGGACTAAAACTGAAAATTACAGTTTAAAAAGTTTAAACTGCTGTTTAATTTTATCCTCTGTGCAATTGTGAAACTAGGTGTTGTCCTTTAGTTTCTGGGTGTTTACTTTGCTAGTGGTCTATTGTGATGCTCAGTGTTAAGAATAGGTTTAAGTATTTCCTGCAGATGTGGTCTTGATGTGGTGAATTTTCTCAATGTTTGCATATTAGCAAAAGATTTGTTTTCTCTGTTAATTTGAAGCTTCATTTAGCAGGATACAGAATTCTGGGCTGAAAATTGTTTTATTTAAGGCAAGAACTCTACTGTCACCCTGAAGGATCTGCTCCTATAGATCAGTTGGCACTTATTGCTGGCTGCTTTCAGAATTTTCCGTCATCTTGACTTTGGACAAGTTCATTACAATATGCCTGTGAGATGCTCTGTTTATGTTGAGATGATCCTCCGAAAAGAGAGTTTTGGAAACATTAGTGAAACTTGGGAAGTTTTCATTTATGGTATCTTCCAGTAGAGTTTCCATTCCTTTGGGACATTCTTTTTCCCCTTCAGGGATCCATATAATTCATGTGTTTGAATACTTCAGGAAGTCCTGTGAATCTCCGAGTGAATGTTGTGCTGTATCTCTCTTCTTTTATGCCTCCTTAACGATCTGGTTTAGCTCATGAACTTTATCCTCCACCTCTGAGATTCTTTTTTCTCCATGGTCTAATCTATTATTGATACTTTCTATTTCATCTTTAAATTCTCTAATAGATTCCATCACTTCCTTAAGCTTTGCCATTTTCTTTCTATATACTTACCAACTTCCATCCATTTTTTGGTTCTGTTTTACACTTTCTCATCAATTCTCTTTACCTTTACTATCCATGTTTTAAGTTATTTTCTTTCATTTAGATTACTTCTTTATAGGTGGAGTTCTCTGAACTAGCTATAGCTGTCTCATGGTGCCTTGGGAGGGTTACTTGGTTTTGTTTATTTGTGGTGTCAAATTTTTTCTGATGGTTCCTCTCTATGTGTGTTTTCTTCTTTTTCACTTTCTTCCTCTACTTTTTCTCACTGCCTCCTTGGCTTTGAGTTACCTTGTCTCAGAGCATAGGCATTGAAGTGGCCTCTTAGTATAAAACAAAAAGGAAGAGAAGGGTAAAAAGTAAGCAGTGAGAAAGAAGAGAAAAAGAGAGTAAGAAAGAAGAGGAGAAAGGAGGGGGGAAAGGAAAGAAATGGAGAAAAGGAGAGAGGAAGGACAGAAGGATAGAAAGACAGCAACAGGAGAAATGGTGTTGTTTGGCTGGGTGCTATGCCACACCTACAACTGAAAGACTTTGGAGTGTTGGGCTGGGTTGGTCCTTTGCAATCTTGAGCTCCTTGCCAATCTGGGCAAAAACTTTCTGCACCTCCACCAATTATAGGAATAGAAAGAGAAAAACATAAAATAAAATAAAATAAGGAAAAATTCAGAAGTATGTCACAGTGCAGACCTGCCAGTACTTTCCAAATGCCCCTGGACTGTGATCTTGTGATCTCCTGGAGCAACGTGACTGCCACGACCTCCCAGTCAGACCAATGCCAGCGCTCAGCGAAAAGAAGAAAAACTAAAAAGAGGTAAATAAAATTAAAAATACAATTATATAAGATAAAAAAGGAAGAAAAAGGGATGTCTTAGCTGTTTTATGAGAAATTCATGTGGGAAAGATTAGCAAAGTAGAAAAATCTCAACCAAGAAAGAGAAAAATGGAGATTAATAAAGAAGAGAGTATAAAATAAAAGGGGTAAGAATACAACCAAAGAAAACAAAATCAATAAGCAGGAAATGAAAGAAAAACTCACCCAAACCAAAAGCAATAACAACCCCAGCAACAAAAAAAGAAGAAAGAAGAAGAAGAAAAAAAAAAAAAAAACAAACATTGACATCATGGTATTAGGAAATGGAGAATACATACTAGAAACTACTACTCTTTAGTTTTCAAAGAGGTTGAGTCTTGTCTTCTGACAAAGTTGCTCTCCATCAGTGCCTATTAAGTCTCCGTGGGCTCGGGTCTTAAAGCCCTTGCCAGAAATCTTAGGAGGCATGCCTCTCAGTGCCCCCTGACAACAATTCCTGGGAGCTGCTCAGCTCATCCCAAGAGAGAATGCCCAAGCTCAGCAGGCACGCCAGAGATGGCTGTGTCCTAGGACCCTGGGGGCCATTCTCCTACAGGACTTCCCACAGTGGCAACCCAGCTAGCCAACTGGTGGGAGATCCACGACACCAGGGGTTCAAACTGCTGCTGAACACCAAGTCCACCCACTTGTCTAAGACCTCCATGGCAGTTCCAATGCAATCCAGCCCAAGATGAGAAACCTGCAAGACAGCACCTTCCCATCTCCAGTCCTCTGTGTGAGGGCCGGCTGGCCGGTCCCCACCCATTCCCAGACACTCATCCTCCCTGCTTGCTGTCCTCAGCTCATGACTTCCTCAGTGGCTCCTGTAGTCCACCATTGCCCATGTGCCCCCATAGTGATGACTGCAGGTAGTTTCCCCTGCTGGAGATAAGTAGGGCCTTTTTGCCCCCCTGCCTTGCTGGGAATGGACTAGTAAGTGTGCGGTTCTAGTCTGACATCCTGTGGCAAAATCGACCTTCAATTTTTGAGGCTCACATTACCTTTAAAAATAGACTGAAAATAGAGGATGAAAAAATTTGGCACGTTAATGGATACCATGAAGGAGCAGGAATTGCTATGCTTAGATAAAATAAACTCTAAGTCAAAAACTCTAAGATGGGTCATGTCAAAGAAGGTCATTATATAAGGATAAAAAGTCAATAAATTAAGAGGACATAACAATTGTAAATGTAGATATATCCAACATGGGAGCCCTTAAATATATAAAGCAAATGTTAATAGATCTGAAGGGAAAGATAGACTGGGATCCAGTAACAGTAGGGAAATTCAATACCTTACTTTCTGAAATGCATAGATTATCTAGAGAAAAGATTAATGAGGAAACAAGAATTTAAACTCCACTTTAGGTAAAATGAGCCTAACACATAGACCATTTCATCCTACAGCAGATGAATACACATTCCTCTCAAATGAACATGGAACATTCTCATGGAGAGATCCCATGTTAGACCATAAAACAAGTCTTAACAAATTTAAGAACATTTAAATCATATCAAGGATCTTTTCTGACAAAAATCATATGAAATTAGAGACCAGTAACAGGAGGAATTCTGGGAAGTTCTCACATACTTGGCAATTAAACAACATACACCTGAACAACTAACGAATTAAGGAAGAAATTAAAAGTGAAAAAAAAGTATTTTGAGGCAAACTGAAATGGAAACACAAATAGCATAACTGACAGGATGCCTCAAAAACAGTTGTATTAGAGAAGGTTAGCATCTCAATCGAGGTCTATAAGCCTGATTGCCAATGTTGTGGGAACATAGTAGTTTTTTTTTTATGAGAGTATTACTCAATCTTTCATGTGCAAAAATTTAGAAATTGTCTAATTCAACCATTTCAGACATAAATCTAATCTGCAGGAAAAAGAAAGTAGAAGCTATTTGTTTATTAAGATGGCAAGTAAAATATGTGAATGTACAAGTTTTTTAATTGAAGAATATCATCTATGTCTTCTATTTGAGGCCATAAAAATGAAGAACCCTCCATCCAGAGAGCAGGCTCAGCTGTCATCCCTTCCAAGCCAATTGTAGATTCTACAGCTCCAGAGCTGATTTCTCTCAGGAGCTCCTGCCAGAACAGCTGCCCCAGCCCTTAGTTTTGCGTGGGAACCCAGTGTTTTTCAGCCCAGGATCTTTTTCTCTGAAGAAAACAAAAAATTTGAACTTAACAAAAGTTTGGAAATTCAGCTCCTTTCAGTCTCATGATGATGCACAGATGAAAATTTGATCTCTTGGATAGGAGTTTTTCTTCCTGTTACTTGTGATGATATGTTGAACTACCATTAGCACCACCTTATTTTTTACACCAGAGATTTGCCTTAAAATAAAACATTCGATCTGACAAAAACAGTATGATCAAAATATTTCTGAATGTATATGAATCGTGCCCTGTGATTGCACCAATGTACATAATTATGAGTCAATAAAATTATTAAAAAAAATAAATAAATAAAGTTTTTGAAAGTGAAGCAATAGAAAACAAAACAAAACAAAACAAAAAAACTCAGAATTCCTGAAACATTCAGGAATGTTTAGTTGTTTTGATTCTGAATGGCTGCCTACAACACAAATACCTTGGTCCCAGTTTCCTGATCAACTAAATTATATGCCATTTATTCACATCTTTTTTTCCATATTCTGCATATGATTAATATTCTTTTGAACTATTACCTCTTTCCCAGTATGTTTTATTCCTGTAGGTTTTGACTTTTAATAGTTTAGAATAATTTTAAAGTAAAGAACATAATAGAGTTGACTTTTTCAGTCAAACTGGATTAACACAAACTTGATTTTTTTCTCCCATTTGAAACATAAAACATTGGGCATTAATCAGTGAAGAACAGTGATTTCTGAGACATGATAAATAAGCAATCTGACCCCTGAGTTTGCCCCAGCTCATTTATCTGAGAGAGTTAAACATGGAGGTGTAGGGAAGAAGGAACAATTCTAGCAACACTGTGCCCTATTGAAAATTTCTATTTTTCTTCTTCTGCACTGGTTTTGAAAAAATTGGCAATCAATGGGGTAGAGAATTAGTGGATGAATGTGCAGTTTAGCCACACAAGATTAATATTAAGAAAGTCATTAATTGTCCTCCAAAATAAAAATGTTTATTTATTTATTTTCAATTTTATATTTGTTTTATTAAAACTGAGTCCTCTTAGTGGGTGAGGAGGCAGGCTATTTAACTATTACAGATTTTTACAATAACCTAAAAAGGAGATAGCTTTATTAAATGATTATTATTTACTTTCTTTTTCTGGTTACTCTTGATTTCTCAAATAATTGTTTTGGAATATGATTATTATACCTTATACCTCCTCATTTGTACGTGATGTATTTGTACGAAGCTCATTTTCCTCTTTGTGATGTAAAAAAAGATTATATGCATGGATTCCTCAAAAAAGAATGTGCCTTAGTATGTCTGGCATAATTTTTCTTTCTCATTGCACACAGAATTTAGAAAATGTAAGTATCTGTAAATGGGACCCTGTAAGAGGGACTTGGTAAATTGTAGCACACAGAAGGAATGGAGCACATTTACTATGAATGGGTGCAAAGAAAAAGTAGAGAGAAATTGTTTGTCCAGAGAGTTTCAGTTATGACACTTTTATTACTCTAAAGGAGGTCTCCACCCAGCAGAGTAGATAAGCAGAGATCATCAGAATGAATGCTAGAAAAATAATCATGAAAAAAAATCTCGAAATGTTCCCTCATGTGATATGTGCATGTGAGTGTGTGTGTAAATCCCTGACTCCCAGCACAATGGAGGAATCTGCTCAAGAGCAAACAGCTTATCTGTATAAAACTGAGTTCAAACCACTCCCATAGAACCATATTGTCTTCAAACCAGTTTACATTGGTGTTTTACATGGTGGGTAAGAGAGTGGACATTGGAGCCAGACTCTCTGGTTTTACATTGAAATTTGACCATTTGTTAGCTCTGTAGGCCTTAACCTCACTCAATATTCTTATCGATAGAATGGGGGTGATGTTTATTCCTACCTTATGGTTTAACGGACAGACCAAATGAGTTAATGGCACTTGCAAAACACAACAGAATCTGACATGCAGTCAGTTTTAAATATGTCTTAACTACTTATTTTATGATACTAATCTGTGCAAAAAAAAAAAAAGAAAAAGAAAAATTCAGACAAGCACTTGCTCTGAATTTTGTTGCTTGAGGCTGAACTATAGTTGTAACTTCATCCGAGATGCGTCACTGTGTAGCTGGTATAAAAGTGAATTTACTCAGTAAAAAACGGAGATAGATGCAACTAAGTTGTTTTTACAATGTAAAAAGGGCAATTTTAGTTTCTGTATATTTTTTATACTGATAGAGGAAATGATATTGATTATATAAAGAAAGGTGCTGGCTACTTGATTCACAGATTCTATTTGTTAAATTGTTTTTCACCATTTTGGTCATTCTTTAAAACATTTAACAAAGTAGGTTTCTTTTTTGCTTCTTTTTGTTGTCATTCTGCAGACAGTAAATGGACCAAACTAAAGTTTCCAATGGCAACATTTGCTTCTTTATCACACAAGTAGGATCTTAGAGCTAGCAGTAAAAGCTTTATAAGCTGACTAATAGAGGAGAGAAGAGAAATGGAAAGAGTTAGAATGGTAGCATTCTGCCTTCATTTCACACTAGGATTCTAAAGGAAGAATGGAACCACAAGAATCTCCCCCTGAAACTAAGGGTCAAACAGTTTGTGCCAATCACATTTATTGTGTTCTCCAAAGCTAGGTTTTGTCTGTGTTCACAAGTGTAGATTTCCCTTATGCTAATAAGCTCATAGGATCTAGCTGGCCGATTTTCTTTTCTTCTCCTGACAATTACATTGTGATCAGTAGCATCTGTGTTACAGAGAACTGAAACCAGTGCAATACTTGCCAAATATCAGAAAACTTCTATTATTATATTTACCGAATTTAAGTGCTTTCAAGCAATTGATGGCATTGTTGTTTCCGTGGTGTGTTCCTGTCTTGGAGAGATCAACTAAAAAATTGTTGGGAAATGTTTCAGGTAGGAAGTAATACGTGGTAATCTGGCTGTCATGAAGTTAGTTTCTCCAGCTGGAGACTGACGTCTTGTATTGTCTTTTTAAATGATATGCATCATTTCAAAAAGTGTTCAGAATGCAGTAGAACAAATTAGTTAATAACCCAATCCAGAAAGATGAATAAAAAATTTTTATGTAGTTCAGTGTGAGCAAGCCATGGTACTGGTGAGAAAATTGATTCTCAAAGCTGAAAGTGGGTCTTCTTGAAAAGGCCTGCAAGGAATATGTAAAGATAGAAAAATTCATGTAACTTCATATTCCTACAAAAAAAACTGGATGGCAGTAAATGTTATGATTTCTTTTTGAAGAACAGTCATATGTGCAATAAAAATCATACTTTGACTTTGATATTAAGGTATTTAGCAGTAGAAGAATTAAATAAGGGCTGGAATTATTTTTTAGACACTTTCTTCAATATCTGAAGTTTTCATTTGAGTAAATTTTCTCTTTTGACTTTTTTATTTTAGCAAAAAAAGATCCAAATAATTCATATAATTCACTGATAACCTAATGATTTTATTTAGATAGAGCTGAGGATTTATTTTTATAAATGGCATATGAATTTTTCATAAAATTTTATATCTTCCTTTGTATCTTAACAATAAAAAGTAAAAAGTAATAACATTTTTTTAAATAGTGAATTACTAATATCTTATGAATCTCTGGGGGATGATTCATTCTCTCATGCTGTCCTCAATTCTCTTCCATTTTAAAATTCAGTTTTATATGTGTAAGAGTTTCATATAACAATTTATGCCCTTGAGGGGGAAAAATACATTGGCTTTGGCCTTCAGAAATGCAGCTTCAGTAAGGTCCATGCTTACAAGAGAAGTCCAAATGACCCTGGGTTGTCTCAACTGGGGTCAGCACATCTGCTTTCCCATGTAATCATGCATCTGATTTCCTTGGCTTTGTAGATCATACTAAATAGAGCTTAAAAAAGAATGGGTGGAATAATTTGACATTGGTTTTATTTGCACTGAATCCATTAGGGATTGTGAAATATTTGGAGCTTTTAAAGTAATCAATAAGATGTGATGATTCTAAAATACATATAATTTATAAATAAGGAAAAA
The DNA here is from genome assembly GCA_963573935.1 of Arctocebus calabarensis. Classification (NCBI taxonomy): domain Eukaryota; kingdom Metazoa; phylum Chordata; class Mammalia; order Primates; family Lorisidae; genus Arctocebus; species Arctocebus calabarensis. Next base: position 22,483 of record CAUYON010051979.1, read on the forward strand.
GTATGTCAACACAATTTACACATTTTTGGGGGGAGTTTGTCAAACACATTTTAGTCCAATTTTTTCAGGAAAGTAAAAGAAAAAATAAGCTAGTGCCAGATCTACTGTAAAGAAAAGTTTAGGGCAGTGCCTGTAGCTCAAAGCAATAGGGCACTGGCCTCATATACCGGAGGTGGTGGGTTCAAACCCAGCCCTGGCCAAAAACTGCAAAAAAAAAAAAAAAAAAAAGAAAATATTTAAATACTAAAAATTCCATAGATTTGACAGTTGAGCCTATGGAAGGCAAACAGAAATCTCCTCATCAAATGTGTACATGTTTAAGAGTGGAAAATAAAGTATTTTTTTTGCACAATATCAACAATAAACCCACAGATAATTATTCTGTATGATTTTATTATAGGTGAATCATAGCTTTCTGACAATGATAATATAGAAAGTCTTTTTTTTTTTTTTTTGGCTGTATCGATTTTTTTTTTAATTTCACTTTTCTAAAGTTTATATTTTTAAACTCAACCTTTCATTTCTTTTTTTTATAATTTTATTGAATCATAATTGTGTACATTGGTGCAATCATACGGCACGATGTGCTTCATATACATTCAGAAATATTTTGATCGTACTGTTACAGAGAGCCTTCATGGCATTTTCTTGATCACCATATAAAGACATTGATACTCCACCTTTAATAAATTTCACCAGTACCCTGCTAAGATGCACCGTAGGTGTGTTTTCACTAATATAGAAAGTCTTTACTGGAGTTAGAATGAGCCTCTACAAATCCGGGATCCCATGGAAATAATCTGAGGTGTGTGAACTCTGAATAGCACAGTAGATCCTCCATGGTTGACCTTCTTACTACACGACCTTCTTACGTTGACCTAATTTTCATTTACCCGACATGCACCACGTTCACATATCAGTACGGGAGGCCTCGTTCCTTTCGGTGACCACCTCCGTATGTTGAACCGTTTGTTACTATCCCTTTGGTGGTCAACTTACAGAGGTCTTACTGCAATTATAAAAATGGATTGACATTTTACATAAAAACTTTTGAGAAAAACTGTTAAGAATAATAACAGTTTATGACAAAAAGGTATTAAAAATAGTAATCAATATTCGTTGGGAACTGAGTGTGAAAGACATTTTGCAAGTGTTAAACATGCACAGTATTAACTCTTCTGAAGCTCACGTTAGTCTTTGAGGTAGCTTTTGTTTTTAACCTCAATTTTACAGGTTAGGACACAAAGGTACAAAAAGTGTTACATACCAAGCCTCAAATTATTTGCTTACATAATAAAGCCAGAACATTATAAAGGTTCATGACATGATAAATAAACTATACTATGCTTCCTTTCAGATTTGTATTTTTATATTAAAAATAAAAGTATCATGGGATCTGATTAAATTGCTTCCATTTGAAAACTTTTTTTACATTTATGAAACATTCATTTGAACTGCCCCATTTGATGGTGATGTTTTTCTAATATCTGTACATTTAACATAATTATCTGATTGTTTCATGTATACATAAAAACAAAATGTAGACAGGCACACTGAAAAATTTAGAAATAATGAGTGTAGATTTGGACAAATCATGTTTTATTATTTAATTGTCCACCTTTTATTAATTGCTGTGTAATTTTAAGAAAGTTTCCTACACCATATGGCTTTATTTCCTCATTTTATTATTGGTTCAATAATAATGACCACATAAATCTTTTTATGATGATGATTCAATTAGTTATTGCCTATGATGATAACTTGCCTTAAATCAAAGGTTCACAATATATTATTTCCTGTTAATTCCCTTATTATTTTCTTATTTTGATTTTCATTTGGGAAGCATAAACAACATATATTTATGAGAGAGAGACAGGAAAAGAGACAGAGACAGAGGTTGACAAGTTCAAGATCTGCAGTTGACAAGCTGAATCAATTGTGTTGTTCCAATAAACATGATGGTAGGATAAAAACTCAGTAAAAGCCCAAGTTTCAATTTAAGTCCAGAGGCAAGAAAGTACCAATGTTCCATCTCATAGCAGTCAGATAGGAAAAGTTTGCTTTTCCTAAAAAAAAAAAATCTACCTTTTTAGTCTATTCAGGCCTTCGACTGGCTGAATGAGGTCCACTATATTAGGGAAGGCAATATGCTTTGTTCAGCTTACCAATTCTAATGTTGAAGTAACCCAAAATAAAAGTCCTCGCAGATACATCCAGAATAATGAATGTTTGACTAAATATGAGCATCTCGTGACCCAGTTAAGTTGACATCAAAATTAATCATCACAATGTGTCATCAGTCTTGAGCCCTGAAAGATGTGGCCAATCTTCCATGGAAGAAGTCTAGCTCAACCTAGATAGACAATTATCTCTCCATTCATCAGAAACTTTTTTTACCCTCTTTGTGATATTTCTTAAAGTACTTATTCCAGGGATTACAACATGAATCATTTCCTATAATCATCTATATTTTAAATAATGTCCCTATTTAAATATGCATTATCTTTAAAATGATAAGTCCTGTTTTCTACCACCATATACTGAGGACACTTTGGATTGCATTTCTATAACTCTGCCTGGCAAAAAGCAGTCGAGATATTTATATGATCCTGTCAAGCCTCCCAAAGAAAAATAGCAGTTATGCTGCTAAGATCACAAAGATATACTCAGATATCCAAGACTAACAGGCACAGTCAAGATAATAGAATCACTACGAATTTTTACTAGAGTCCCCAAATATCTAAAAATGCTTATTTTGAGATAAAGTATGTACAGCTTCTTCAATAGAGTTTCTTTACAACATTTCTGGCTGTCACAAAACCCTGACAAATCTTTAGATCATGAAAGGGGCTATTAAGTGAGTGGATTGATGCTGTGTGCCTGGAATTGTACTTGCAGATGGCTGGGCAAAGGGACTTCGCCACTCTCTCTGTACCACCCAACAGTGAGCAAACATCATCCAGTGAACTTGATGTGTCACAGTGACAGAAAAGTGTAATACTGTGGTATATAAACAGAGAAAAGCTTATACAGAACAAAATTCTGAAGGAAAGCTGGTGAAAAACAAGCCAAAAGGGGAAAAAAGTGTACAAGACTTGAGTCTAGTCTTCATGAAGAGATGGGAAAGTTAACAGAATTTCTCTCCTTTGGAAAAAAAGTGAATCAACTACAGCTCAGAGAATGATCTACCTTTAGGATTTTTTCCATCATAAACCTAGTTTAAGGAGAACCCTGGAGAAGTATTTGTTACTAGTTTTATTTAGTACCAAGATAATGCAAAGAAATGTCCTTTAAATGCAAGCTGCAATGAAGATCTACCCTAAGGAAAAATTGGGACCTCCTCCAGTTTTATTCTGCTCAGAGTAACAGGGCCTCTTGGACCAATGTAAGGAGGCCTCTATTTTCACATAAGATTAGTAGACGTATTTATTTATTTTTAAATTTGAATAAGTATGGACTAAGCATAATTTACAAAGCAGATATCATTTTTAAGGTCCAAGAAAAATATTCTAGAAAACGGATATCTCAATTTCAGTGGAATGATTTTAAAAACATTATCTCCTTTTCTTTCTTTGCTCCCTGCTTTGTAAGCCTTAGGAACAAGGCAGAAAACTTGGCCCTGAAGCACAACTCTGGATGATACGCCAGAATTAACTATAGTTTGTTAAGTAATCAGCCCATTATTTTAATGCACACTAAACAATTCATTAGGTTAAATTTTAATATTTGAGGCGAGAGACAGGCAAATTCTAACATTTAGTGTTATAACTGTGTCAATATAAAAGCCTACAAATGATTCACAAAACAAAAGTAAAAATCACAGATAATGTCTTTCTGTACTTTAAACTAATTAGGATACATTTAACAAAACAGTAAAATCCAAATATGTTTAGCAATACCATGCTTTCTTTTGTTTTTTCTTGTTTATTAGAATACACTAAGTAATCCAATGAGTCGCCATGTGATAATTCGTTTTCCCAGTCTGTGGAATATAGATATCTGCATCAGATTAACTTGTGGTATGGGGCAGATGGTTGAGATTCTCTTCCTTAATGCAGACAGAACTGAGACAACTTCGCTAAGATTTATATCACCTTGGATTGCATATAGGACCTAGCACCTACAACCAAATCCACCCCTGAGACTTCAAGAAGGAACTGAATATCATGAAGCACAGCGCCTGCTTCTGCAGTTTCCCCTATATTGGTCAGACTTTTCAGGGACAACTTCAGGTGAGGTCTCCATGGCTTATTCAAAGCTTCTCAGTGCTGACATGGAAAGTGTGTGCTGTCCATTGTTCTGACATATATCGGATGGAGGCTGCCTAATTCCCTAACTCTTAATCATGCCAGGCGAAGAAGCTCCTTTGATAGGCCAGTTCCATGGTGTTGTTTAGGGGATTATTCCTGGAAGTTACACATGGAGCTACCAACAACTTTGTAAACATCTGATTGCCTCATTTAAAACTCTTTCAGTGATTTTATGATCTGTAACTTAACGGGCACAAAAGGCTTACTAAAAATGCAAATACAAGGTCCTCCCTACCCCAAATCAATTTAATTAGAATCTCTAAAAGTTGTTCTAACTATCTTCTTAGACTATTGGTTCATAGAGAAACTTGAAAGCCCTGCTGTGTCACATATTTGTCAAAAAATCTAGTGAGGGATCATCACTATGAATTCCAAGTAATAATCTCCAGGTAAAATTGACCTCTATTGAGCAGATTATTACCGCCTGCCTTGCCCAAAGTCCTCCTCCTGGGAAGTTCCTTATAAACAGACCACCTTGTTGTAGAGCCTTTGAGCTCATTAACTTAGCTATCTGACAGACTCAAAAGTAGTTATTTATGTAGAGCAACCTATAGCAGGACCCAAAACAAGACATCTGCCCAAGGGCCATAGTGTATCTCGAATAGTGGAGTCCAGCATAATGGCACTCACTCCCCCAGGGAATGTGAATGTCAGACAAGCTGCAGCCAGAACAACCCTAGAGAAGCAGAAAGACCCACTGAAAGAGCATTATAGCATATTTGAAGACTTAGAAATCATGATTAAAAAGGTAAATTAACTGGAGTAGCAGGAGCAATAAATCCAGGGACATACCATAGTTGAAAGACTACAAAGCAGAATATGAAAATTAAAAACACTAAGTATATGATGAGATATCCCATTGATACCTTTTGCTACAAAGATACTATGTTCTGAAGTGTGTTTCATTTTGCCAGTCTGCGCTGCATGAGGGAGAATGTTCCTAGTTTCCATATTGTAATGGATGCAGTGGTGCTTCAATCACATCCCCCTTTAGGAGTAATTCCTCCAACTCTTCAGCTTATGGGCTGCTAGTATAGTATCAATCATCTGAATACCTTTCTAACATTGCACCTGTCTGCAGAAAACCACTTCACCAAAGGTTATGTACCATTCCAGAAAAAAACCCACACCTCACAACTTATGATACATGCTGGGGTGTGGGATCCAGCCTTCCTTGCCTTAATGTGGTACAACTCTCGCAGAATCACTCTAGCTCCTGTGGGATTGGCTGAGGCCTTTCTTTTTTCTTTTTTTCCAGAATATTACAGGGTATATCAATGTTTTGATCACATGAATTGTTTTGTACTGCTTGAGTCAAAGTGTGACCCCCACTTGGGCACATTGTACCAATTAGGCATGATTTTAACCTTCCACCTTCTTGACCACCTACCAGATTTCCACTGAATTTTACTTCCATCTCTGCATCTGAGTAGTGATCAGATAGTTCTGATTTAATAACATATATATGCGGTGTTTGTTTTTCCATGCTTGAGTAACTTCACTTAGGGGAATAGACTCAAGTTCTATCTAGGTACTTGCAAAAGGTATTAGTTCATTTTTTATGGCTGAGTATACCTCATGGTACACATATCTACATTTTATCTATTCACTCATGAAATGATGGATTCTTGGATTGATTCCATAACTTTACAGCATGATTATGAATTATGTTGTAATAAACATTTGAGTGCAAGTGTCTTTGTGATAAATTTGCATTTTTTCCCTTTGGGTAAATATCTAGTAGAGGAATTGTTGGATCAAATGTTAGGTCTCCATAATGTTTTCATAGAGCAAATAGTTTGTAGTCGTATCAATAGTGTATAACTTTTCCTTTCTCACTGCATCGAGACCAACATTTATTGTTTTGGAACTTTTTAATAAAAGCCATTCTCATGGGAGTTAAGTGACATTTCATTGTGCTTTTAATTTGTTTTTTCCTGATGATTAGTGATGGTGAGCATTTCCCCATATCTTTATTTGCCATTTACCTACCTTCTTTTCAGAAGCTTATGTTTATGTCTTTTACCAACATTTTAATAGGGTTGTTTGATGTTTTCCTGCTAATTTAGTTGAGATTTTTATAGAGTCTGGTCTAAGTATGCCCCTCGGCTGGACAGTGCTTGTTAGCAGATGTATAACTTGTAAATATTTCCTCCCATTCTGTAGGTTGGCTATTTGATCCATTAATTATTTCTTTAGCTGTGCAGAAGCTTTTTTAAATTCAATCAGGTTCCAATTTTTTACTTTTGTTGCTGCTGAGATTGCCATTGGAGACACCTTCATAAATTCTTTGCCTAGGTTGATATCTAAAATTTTCCCATTTTCTTACATAATTCTTATGGTTTCATGCCTAAGATTTAAATTGGTTATCCATTATAAATTGAATTTTTATGAGTGATGAGATATGTGGATCATGTTTTAATCTTCTACATGTGGCTATGCAATTTTCCCAGCACCATTTATTGAATAATCATTCTTTTTCTCAGTGTATAATGTTGTCTGCTTTGCCAGTGATCAAATGGTAATATGATGTTGCTTTCATATCTGTGTTCCCTGTTCTGTTCTATTGGTCTATGTCTTTATTTTTTGTGCCAGTACCATGCTGTTTTGGTTACTAGAGGCTTGCAGTATAGCTTTAAGCCTTGTTGAGTGATGCCTCCAGATTTGTTCTTTTGTTTAAGATTGCCTTGGCTATTTGGACTCTTTTCTCATTCCAAATAAAGCATGCAATTATTTTTTCCAGATCTGTGAAAAAAGGACATTGGTATTTTGATGGGGGTTGCATTGAATCTGTGAATCACTTTGGGTAGTATGGACATTTAAACAATGCTAATTCTGCCAACCTATGAGCATGATTTTTTTTTCCAATTTTTTACATCATGCACAATTTCCTCCCTCAGTGATGCATAGTTTTCTTTATAAAGATCATTTACTTCCTTAGCTAAATATATTCCTAGGTATTATATTTTCTTGGTAGCTATTGTGAAAGTTATAGAGTCTTTGATTTTCAGCTTGACTGCTGTTATATATTATAGAAATACTATTGATTCATGTACATTAAATTTGTAACCTAACAATTTGCAGAATTTATTTATCAATTCTAGGAGTCTCTTAAGGGAATCTTTGGGTGTTCTAGATACTAGATCCATCATCAGTCAGCAAAGAGAAATTAATACTCTTAATTTCCTCTGCTTGCCTGATTCTCCAACTGGGACTTCCAACACTGTGTTGAATAGAAGTGGTGACAGTAGGCATCCTTGTTTAGTTTCAGTTCAAAGTGGGAGTCCTTTAACCTTTCCCCAATCAATGGGATGCTGGCTGTGGATTTGTTGTATATAGCTTTTATGATTTTGACATATGTTCCATCCATGCCTATTTTGTTAAGAGTTTTTGTTATAAAGAGTGCTGAATTTATCGAATTCTTTTTCTGCATCTATTGAGATGGTTATATGATCCTTGTTGTTGCTTCTTTTTGTGTGGTGAATCACATGTATAGATTGATATATGTTGAACCATCCTTTCATCCCTGGGATGAAGCCTACTTGGTCATGGTGGATTATTTTTTTGATGTGCTACTGAATTAGATATGATAGAATTTTATTAAGGATTTTTATGTCTATAGTTATATGGGATTTTTGGTCTGTAGTTTTCTTCCTTTTGTTGTGCTTGGTTTAGATATCAAAATGATGCTTGCTTTGTAGAACAAATAAGAGAGAATTTCTGTTTGATGTTATGAAGTAATTTGTGCAGTATGGGTACAAATTCTGCTTTGTAGGTTTGATAAAATTTGGCTATAAATCTGTCTGAGCTGAGGATTTTTTTTGGTTTGGAAGTACTTTTATTGCTTCCTCTATTCTGTTCCTTCTTCTTGGTTTGTTCAGGACGTCCTTTTGTTCCTGAACAAGCCTAGGGGGGGTTCTGTGTTTCAAAGAATTGATCCATTTTCTCTCTGTATTCAAGTTTATGTTCATAGAGACTTTTATAACATTTACAGATGATCATTTGTATTTCTGTAGTACCATTTGTAATATCTCCATTTTCATATCTGACTGTGCTTTGGGGGTAGCTTCTTTTCAATTTCTGACTGGAAAGTGGTCTATTAATTTTATTTATCTTTTCAAATAGCCAACTATATGTTCTGATAATCTTCTATTTTTTTATTTCATTTAGTTCTGCTTTGACTTTCGTTTTTCTTTTCTTCTGCAGGTTTTTGGTTTGGTTTGCTCTTCTTTTTCTAGTTCCTCATGACACTTCGTTAGGTTGCAAATTGTGATATTTATGTCTTTTTTATGTGGGCACACAAGGCTATGAATTTTCCCCTTAAGACTGTTTTTGCTGAACACTATACATTTTTATAACTTGTTTCTGCTTTGTCAATTTGTTCAAGGAACCTGTTGATTGCCACCTTAATTTCTTCTGTGACCAAATACCTGTGCAGCAGTAGATTGTTTAATTTCCATGATTTTGTGTAGAATTGAGTGTTTCTGTAGGAGCTGATTTTTAATTTTATTCTACTGTGGTCTGAGAAGACACATGTATACTTTCTATTTTTTTTTTAATTTTGAAACATGTTTTTTGGCCTAAGATGAGATCAATCTTAGGGAATGTTCCATGTGCTGATCAGAAGAATGTATATTCAGTAATTTAGTGGTTGGATATTCTGTAATTATCTTTTAGGCTCATTTACTCTAGAATTTCATTTAAGTTCAGTGTCTCTGTATTTATTTTCTGCTGAGAGGACTTGTCCAACTGTTTCAGTGGTGTGCTGAATTAGAATGCTGCTGTGTATCACTTTGTTTAGGCCTGGTAGGCCTTGCTTAAGGTGCACCTGTGTTAGTTGCACATATACTTAGGATTGTTATATCTTTAACGAATTATCTTCCTTACCATTGTATAATGAGCATCTTTGTCTTTTGTTATTGTTGTTGATTTGAAGTCTATTTTAACTGATATGATTCTATTTTGATTCCCTGTTCTATTTTGATTTCCATTTACCTGAAATAATTTTTTCCATTCCCTTATCTTGAGTCTGAATGAGTCTTTGTGAGTTGTATCAGTTTTCTGGGGACAGCAGATACTTGGCTTGTATATGTTTTTCCTCTATTCAGCTAACTTATGTCTCTTGAGCAGTTTTAAGCCATTGCCATTTATTGAAAAATTTGATAAATGAGATGCATTTTTGTCCATTCTGTTGGGTAGAACATTATTGCTTTGTTTTACCTGTTGAGCCATTATTTTATATGGGCCCTGAACTTTAGATTTCAAGTGATGTTATACTGGTGAGTGTCTATATTACCAATTGATGTATAATCTGCAGGGCAGTTCCGATCTTAAAAAATTACCTCAGTGTTTGCTTACTTGAAAAAGTCTCCATTTCTTCCTCATAGAAGAAAATTTGTTTTTCAGGTCACAAAATTCTAGGCTGCCCATTGTTCTATTTAAGAAATCTGAGAATGGAGCTCAATCACTTCCAGCCTGTAGGGTCTCAGTTGAGAAGTCTTCAGTTAGTCTGACTAATTTTCCTTTGTAAGTTGTCTGATTTTTCACCTTACAACTCACAGGAATTCCTCTTGCATGTTAGCTTTGGTCAATCTGATGACTGTGTGTTGCAGTTATTGCCTCTTCATGATTTCTTTTCTAGATGCTTGTTGAGCTTGTACTTGAATATCTAAATTTCTAGCAAGACAAGGGAAGATATTCCTTCAAATAGGTTCTTTAATACTTTTATGTTTTCTTCTCCACCATTGTGGATGTCTGTGATTCTTATATTAGGCCTCTTTACATAATCCTAAATCTCCTGTTGGCTTGGTTTATCCCTCTTATTTCTCTATTCTTATCTTTAATAGACCAGGTTAATTCAAAGGGGTGTTGTCTTCAAATTCTGAGATTTTTTTCTTCTGCCTGGTGTAGTCTATTCTTAAAACTTTCTATTATGTTTTATATTTCCTTGAGTTTTTCATTTCCAGAAGTTCTATTTTATTTTATATATATTTTTTACAGTTTGATTTCTTTGGTGAAATTTTTATTCATTTCCTGTATTATTTTTAGTTTCTTTGTGTTGAATTTCTATTTTCTCATAGATTTTGTTGAGCTTCTTTATAATCCATATTTGGAATCCTTTATCTGTCATTTCAATGTTTTCATTTTGATTGGTATCCATTGTTAAAGGGTTGTTTTTTCCTTTTGAGAGTAACCTTTTGCCCTGATTTTTTATGCTTCCAGAGATATTTTGCTCATTCATTTTCATCTGGCCACTTGATCTTGACCTGAGGGCTATTGTAGGGTTGGTTTATGGGCCTGTACCCAAGTCCTTGAAGATCAATCTCTAATCATGCCCAGAGAAGAGTCCTGGGTCCTAGTTGTCTATGGTGCTCAAGCAGGTTTGATGATCCCCTCATGTTGCCTCTGACCTGCTGTCTTCTCTGGTTCCTAGCAGTGTAAATTGTGTTGTGTTCCCCAGCTTAATCTCTGAAATGGCAGGTGGTACTTATTGAATACAAACAAGCCAGGCTGTGTTTGCTTGGGTTGGAAAAGGCTATAAGGAGCTATAGAGTTGCTCTCCATAATATTGGTTAATGTTTGTGTGAAAAAGATCCTGTAAAATATAATGTTAATGTAAGTTGCATACTATGCTAATAAATCTGAAATATACATTGACTAGATTCAATATTATCTAAAGATTTTACTGCATACCTTATTAGGAAACTCTATGGCTCTCTTTAGGACCCACTGTCATAAAATTTCAAGTGTATCTGCAGATATACTTGAAAATTTCAAATTCTATTAATCTGCAGATATATTTGAAAATTTCAAATTCTAAGATTAACTTACTGGATAGTAAAGATAACTGTAGTTTATGCACAAAAATATCAATAACTCAACAATCCAAAACAAACAGTTTAAGTACCTACAGTGTGCCCTACTATTGTTAATAAACTGCCTATATTCCAAGCCATAGAATACTCTGTCCCATAACTTTGTTGCTATTACTTGTCTTATCTCCTCCCAGCTGCATTGTCTGGTTTAGTTAATTATAGATCAATTAACCTTTCCCTTTCCTTTCTCTTTTCTCCTTCTTCTCTTTCATCTCCTTCTCCTTCCTCTTTCTTGTCCTCTTCATTTTCTTTATCTTTGTCCCTCTCAAATTTACTAAAGTATCATTGACAATTTATATTGTGTGCATTTAAGGAGTATACTTAATGATTTGATATATGCATTGATTGTGAAATATTCACCCCAATTATGCAACTAAACATATATATCACCTCATACTTACTTTTATTAGTATTTTAGTGGAGACACCTAAGATCTACTCTCTTACCAAATGCCAAGTATATAGTACAATATTGTTAACTGTACCCATATTGTTGTTCAATGGATCTCTAGAAAATACTTATCATGAAAAACTGAAACTTTTTACCTCTTGACATGAGATCCCACTCCCTACACCCTGGAACCACCTTTCTACAATCTGCTTCTATGAGTTTGATATTTTTAGATTCCAATATGCATGTATAAGTGAGATTATGAGGTATTTGTGTTTCTTCATTTGGTTTATTTCATATAGTATAATGTCCTTCAAATCCATCCAAGTTGTCACAAATGGTAATATTTTTGTCCATTTTTAAGGGTAAATAATATCCCATTATATTTATACACCACAATAATATCCCATTGCATTTCTACACCACATTGTATTTCTTTATCCATTCACTCATCAATGGATACTTAGGTTGCTTCCATATCTCAACTATTGTAAATAATGCTGAAATGAATATGGGAAATATACCCAAAAGTGAGATTGCTTAACAATAGGGTAGTTCTGTTTTTAATTTTTTGAAGAGCCTCCATACTGTATTTCATAATGGTGGTACCAATATACATTTACATCAAAAATTTGCAAAGGATTGCCTTTCTTCACCATCTTCACCAATTCATATCACTTGTGTTTTGAATAATAGTCATTCTAAAAAGTATAAGGGAATATTTCACTGAGGATTTTTTTGTATATACCTGATGATTAATGATGTTGAAGACCTTTACATGTATACCTTTTTGCCATTTTTATCTTCTCCTTCCATTGTGCAATATGGTTATAGATAAGTTTTTTTTAGTTTTTTTTTTTTTGCAGTTTTTCCTGGGGCTGGTTTTTTTTTTTTTTAATAATTTTATTGAATCATAATTATGTACATTGGTGCAATCACAGGGCACGATTCATATACATTCAGAAATATTTTGATCATACTGTTACAGATATCCTTCATGGCATTTCCTTGATCCTTGTCTTGATATAAAGACATTAATACTCTACCTTTAATAAGTTTCGCCAGTACCCTGCTAAGATGCACCGTAGGTGTGTTCCCACTAATTGCCCTCCCTCTACCCATCCTCCCCCCACCCCTCCCCTCCCTTTCCCCATCCCTGTATTCCTGTGCTATAATTGGGTTTTAGCCTTCATATGAAAGCTATAAATTAGCTTCATATTAGGGCTGAGTACATTGGATACTTTTTCTTCCATTCTTGAGATACTTT
>CAUYON010051980.1:0-44575 GCA_963573935.1 Arctocebus calabarensis
TCTTTTTTTTTTTGAGACAGAGCCTCAAGCTGTCACCCCAGATAGAGTGCTGTGGCATCACAGCTCACAGCAACCTTCAATTCCTGGGCTCAAGCGAGTCTCCTGCCTCTGCCTCCCAAGTAGCTGGGACTACAGGCGCCCACCACAATGCCCGGCCATTTTTTGGTTGTAGCTGTCATTGTTGTTTGGCGGGCCAGGGCTGGATTCGAACCCACCAGCTCAGGTGTACGTAGCTGGCGCCTTAGCCCATTGAACCACAGGCGCTGAGCCTCCATCTCTTTTTTGAAACTGGCTATACTGGTAGCTTGAAATTGACCACTGTGGGAGTTTTGATACCACAGAAATTGGCAAGTGCGGCAAATCAGAATTTAATTTCTTGTTTTACTTATTTTGTAGATTTAGGAAAGTGTTGGAGAAAATGATATTAGTGTAGATTAACCTTGAGACAGTATCAAGTAATCATATGTAAACAGCACAAAAATAGAGGCATTATTCCTCTGGTATAGATATCTCTTATTTACCCTACTCAGCAAAGAAATTGCTCTGTGAATGAAGTGGAAGTGAAATTCTTTGTATGTGTCCACTGTTTAATTCCATCTTCCTTATTAATCTAAATGAATTTATCAAAGAGCATTCATGCTGAGGTTACACTCATAACCAGTGGCTAAATGTTTACCAACTCACTACTGATTCTCCATAAAGGGTCAGGATTTATACTTATGCGCTTCAGCATTATTTTCTAAATTATCTGCAATTATGTTTTAAATGTCCTTTTTCACGCATTTGAAGAATCCACTTGCTCTGGAACCAACGCCAATTTGAATAGCAAGTGTTTTATTAAGAACCCAACCATTTGGTATTTTATTACACTTTTTGTTATTGAGTTCTAATTTTGTTCACTGGTCGTAAGACGTGGCATATACTATTGACCCCCCTCCCCCCACAAATACATTGGAGTTTTCTTTGTGGACAAATACAAAGAGGAATTTTACAAATGTTTTGTGGGTCCTGAAAGGACAGGCATAATCTAACTTTGGCCATGCATGCATAGATGTTAACTATATAAACATATATGTTAAATCCTGATAGTTCTTTTATTTAGGTCTTCAATAAAATTTACAAAGTTTGTTTCCATTACCTCTGAGGTCTGACAGCTGTGTCAAAGCCTTCTCCTCTCCTTGCATTTCTGAGAGTTTTACTCCTGACACTTAAACACATCTATAGTTTATTTGTGCTTGTTGACATTCTTCCTACCAGTCACACCATTCACTGTTTTCCAGCTTTTATCTATATTTTTATTCATTCTTTTTAATATTAGTTTTTCCTATTATACTTTGCAATATTTTTCAGTTAAAATTCTTAGATAAATTTGCTAATCTGTGTCTCTGGTAGACAATTTATCACTGGGTTTTAATTTGATGTGAGTATAATTATTAGAGACCCTATTCACATTTACTGTCACGAAGTAATTCGATTAAATTCTGCCATTTTACATGTTGATTTGTTTCATTTGTGGAGTTTATTGTTTGCTTGTGCTTATCCCTCTGATTTTACTTTTCTTTAGGAATGAGAAAAGTATGCAGGAAGGTATTTTTTTGAAGTATAAATTTAGGATTTACACTACCTTGACACCCAGGGCACTGTATTTTCTCACTTGTAAATTGGTCTAATCTTTTTTACCCAGTAGAGCTGATGGACAGCTATATCTCATATTTCTTGAGCTGTCTGATTTTCAGTTGGTCTGCCTTCCCGATGTGGAGTGTGGACAGGTCAGATCTCACTGACTTGCTCTTTTCCTTGTTTAGCTAGTGACATTTCCTATCCCATGGTGGAGATGCCTTGTTATTAAGCCCTTCCTCTGTGACAGAACACCAGTCAAGGAAAAGCAGACCAAGTCAGTCTTGCTATTTAGAGGAAATGGGTTTTTCTCTCACCACCAGAAATTCCTGTTCTGAGGTTGTCCCCAGAGAAACAACTGCTGATGTTATGGTTGCTAAAAACAGACATAATGAAAAAGCAAAATGCCTCACAAAGATTGAACTATGTCATACATTCCCATTGTCCCCATCACCCAATAACCTGTTTCAGAGTTTCTTTACCACAGTTTGATAACCCATATGGATCGTGTTAGGCACCAAGGCTGCAGACCAACTTTCAATGCACATGGCAATATATTTTCAATTTGCTCTATATTAGCTTTGAAGAAATCCATTATAGTTAAACCTGATTCGGTAAAAACATAGGAATTTAATCTGAAATTTCGTTTAATTCAGTCAAAGTTTTAAAGAGCTCAACACGATACAGATCCATTTGTCACCCATACCTTCTATCTACCAGCTGTGATGTTTTGAACAGGCTGATCTCCCAGGTCACCAAGCAGTGGAACAGATAACTGAAACATTCTGTGGAACAAGGTTCCAGGCAGGCCTGGAACTGGCTCGTGTCCTTTCTTCTTTTTTCATTTGTGGGAATGCGGTCATATGCTCAGCTCTAAGTACACACAGAGGATAGGGACCTCCTGCTTGGGGATTGGAACAGTCACTGTGAACACTGTCTGTAGCCCTCCTGCAGGGCACAGGGGGTCCATGCTAAGGTGGAAGTGAGCAAATTTCTTACATATTCTTTTCCATTTTTGCCTAGACATAACCATCTTTCTTACTCATTACATAACAGGTTACGTGCACCCCAAGGTCCATTCCGACTGTCCAACCAGGCTGCCTAACAGGAAGCCAATTGGTGCTTTCAACTTGTTCTGCCTGAAGTGTTACAAGGATCCTGCTGCTTACACAACTGTGGAGGACCAACAGGTCAAGAGTCTGGAATAGGCCAAGCACAGATGCTATGAAGCCATCACGTTGCGCTGACGTGCACAAAGCCGCGGTCTGCCTCCCTCCTCTGCCCCTCCCCTTTATTGTTTGCTTTTTGGCAAATTTCAATGACCTTTAATGACAACAATTATCGATAAATAGGTAAAGAAATTTCCTTAACACATTAAAGTCCATTTACAAAAAGTTCACAGCTAACATATCAATGAAGAAAAATTGAATGAAAAACTATCTTGTCCTATAAGGCCCAGTACAGAATACCCATTCTGCCCCTTCTCTTCAATGCAGTAGTACTATAAGTATCAGCAAAATCAACCAGATAATAAAAAGCATCCAAATCAGAAAGGAAGAAGTACAATTATCTCTTTTCAGATGTTATGATACCATATGCAGAACTTCCAAATACTCTAAACAGCCTTTTAGAACTAAAACAAATTTGGTAAATTTCCCAAATCAGAGCTGTGTACATTAATGCAATTATGGGGTACCATGTGCTGGTTTTACATACAATTTAAAATACTTTCATCAAACTGGTTAACACAGCCTTCACCGCATTTTTCTTAATTACTGAGAAAAGGGAATTCTTCTGCACTGATGGTGGGAATGCAAACTAATATGTTCCTGAAAGGGAAGATGTTTGGAGATCACTTAGGGATCTAAAAATAGACCTGCGATTCGATCCTTCAATTCCTCTGCCTGGTATATATCCAAAAGGCCGAAAATCACTTTATAAAAAGATATTTGTACTAGAATGTTTATTGCAGCCCAATTCATAATTGCTAAGTCATGGAAGAAGCACAAGTGCCCATTGACCCATGAATGGATCAATAAATTGTGGCATATGTACACCAAGGAATATTTTGCAGCCTTAAAAAAGGTAGGGACTTTACCTCTTATATGTTTACATGGATGGAGCTGGAACATACTCTTCTTAGCAAAGTATCTCAACAATGGAAGAAAAAGTATCCAATATACTCAGCCCTACTATGAAACCAATTTATAGCTTTCACATGAAAGCTGTAACCCAACTATAGCCCAAGAAGGCGGACAAAGAAGAGAAAGAGGGGAGGGGAAGGGAGATGGGTGGAGGGAGGGTAATCTGTGGGACCACACCTACAGTGCATTTTACAAGGGTACAAGTTAAATCTACTGAGTGCCCCTTCCCTTTGTAAGGTGTTTGGTAAGCACAGGACACGACATGGTCTTGGAGACAGAGGTGTGACGTCTCCTCAGGCTGCCAGCCCTCCAGTGAATCACCTTCCCTTCACCGACACTTGCCTCAAACCCATGTCTGGTACTCAGGTGGTGAGCAGCAATGTTCCCAGCAAAGGGAGCTATCAACAGTTGATGACTGTGAATTTTTTTTAAAAAACTATGTTACAAAGGTCAACAAAATACAGGATTTGAATTGAAAACCATCATCATAATCTCTTGGTGTTGGCCAATTTGGGGGGGAAAGTACAGTTTTGATAAAACAAGTAGTTTGGTGGCAAAATAATACAGTTGTCCCCTGTGTATGTGTGCCTGGGGGGAGATGTCACTGTAGGACCTCCGCATATACCCAACCCACTTACCGAAATCCCGCAGCAGGCCAGGTGAAAATTGCCTATAGGAATATTTGGGCCTCCTCTGCACTTGGTTAGAAAAAAACCTGCCTATCAGTGGACATGTACAGTTCAAAGGCCAATGGTGTGAGGTTGAGCATTTTAAAAACCATAGAGACACTAGAAAGTAAGCTGTCTCCAGGGATTGGGAGAAGGTGGGGAAGGATGAATAGATGACTCACAGGGGTCTTTTAGGGCAGGGAAACTGAGGCAGGAGTCAGGTATCCTGCAGGCAGTTAGCGTAGGGGGCACCAGGATAAGAAAGCCGTAGGAAAAGTATATCTGCTTGGCTATGATGTATGTAACCAACAGGGATCCTTAGTTATTTTGCTTTAGCCATAACATCCTTGTCTAAGGTAGGGTGCAGCCATGGGTAAAAGGGAGAATTCCAATAATTTGGGCATGTGCCCCCTTGAGGTGACCATGTCCCTAAATGATCTACCCCAGGGGTCCTCAAACTATGGCTCCCGGGCCACATGCATTGGTGTGAATTGTATTTGTTCCCATTTTGTTTTTTACTTCAAAATAAGATATGTGTAGTGCGCATAGGAATTTGTTCATAGTTTTCTTTAAACTATAGTCCAACCCTCCAACGGTCTGAGGGACAGTAAATTGGCCCCCTATTTAAAAAGTTTGAGGACGCCTGAATTCTACCCTCACGAAACTAGTAAAAATCATACTGTCCAGTACCACAGTTTACAAATGCCACCGCAACTCCCAGAAGTTACCCTATAAAGTCAAACATGGAAGGGTGCCTGGTTCCAGGATCTCTCCACCCCTTTCCCAGGAATCCAAGGAGTATCCCACCCCAGACCAGCACTAAGATGAAAGGACAGACCCTAACCCTAAGGGGGCACTGATCCTTCTCGCTTGAGTCCGCTCCTTTGCCTTTCCTGCAGAGTGTCCTCTGCCGCTGATAAACCTTATGCACCTGCTCTTGAATTCCTTCCTTCCTGCTTGGATAGTGAGAGCCCACTCTGCTGGCCCAGCTGGTGGGCTGCACTGGCATCAAAACTATTCCCTGTGATATGGTCATGGTGAATACACGACCTTCTGCGTTTGCCAAACCCTCAGAACTGTTACCACCCAAAAAGAGAATGTTAATATAAACCATAAACTGTAGTTCATCGTAACGCACCCAGGTTGGTTCATCACTTGTAACCAATGGACCACGCTAATGTAATGTCAACAGTGGAAAGGAAACTCGGGGTTCATGGGAAAGGGAGAATATATGAGAATTGTACCTTCTGCTCACTTTCTTGGTAAACCTAAACCACTGTAAGAAATAAAATGTCCGTTAATTGAGAACTTTCAGTCTGTAGAATTCAGAAAATAAAATGCTTATGATAGTGGACGAGTGGAATGTATTCCTTAATCAGTGCACTGCTAAGATATTTTATACAAATGACGGAGTATTTCATAGTATGTAAAAGGTAGTTTTGAGTTTAACAATCAGACACTTCAAAAATGTACAGTTTTTCAACTTGTGAAGGTAAAGTGGCTGTTATCCAGGCTGTGCGGACCTGCTTACTGCCTGGGATCCCCCTTAAGCTGCACATCTTTTGTGCAAAGAAGGCATCATGGGTGTAATCTACTTTTGACTGCCACAGAGCATGTGACCTGCTTGTTCTATCGACTAGACACATGTATTAGGAGCTTCTGTTCTGTGACTGGGAGCAGTGGCAGCGTGACCCCAGACTGAGGGCACTTTCCTTGGTACACAGAGTGGCCATGTGCAGCACCATCCCGAGTTTCTCTGTCCTGGAGAGTCTGCTGTTTCCTAGGGGAGTGCTCAGAATGGCTGCAGGGAGCGGCACAGACCGTCCTGGTCTCTCGGGCCCTGGGGCTATTTCGGAGCTGGTGGAACTGTCTTTAGGCTGTGGAGTCAGCCCAAGCATCTTAATTGTACCCTCAGTGCAGGCAGACACCCGAGCAGCCCGGGCTCGGCTCCCAGGCTCTCGGCCGGCACCAACAGGCTCCTTCGAGCCCATTAACTTTGAATGTGGTCCCCACCAACAAGGCTGCCCATTGTCAACCACAGATGAATTCCGTGAAGTGCTGGTTTTGAATGTTTTGAGTAAAAATTCTTCCCAAGCCGTAAAGAGTTCGCAAAAGCCTGATTAATGGGACTGGCTGGAACAATGCGGCCGGGTAGCCAGGGAGGCCTGGAAAATGAAGAAGAGCTGGAAATGCAGACATTAGGCAAGGCCAGTGACTCTAACCAAACCAAACAGAGTAACAAAACGTGAGCGTCCCGGGAAAGAAATGCACACATTGGCGGCAAAGCACTCTGGGGTGATTTAATGATGAAAGCACTTAGCCCTGTCTTCAGAGAAGAGCCAAAACAATAAGAAAAAAGGAGAAAGAATTGGGAGTCATTTTTTCTCCTGAGTTGGAATCTGGCCACAGAATTTGAGCGGTTGTTTCACTGGTTTTACCAAAATGGGAACTGGTTTCCTGGCTCTCCTTGGTGGGGTCTACAGCTCCTGGCAGCTCCTTAAATGCACACTTTCCTTCAAGGGATTTACTTGGCAACCCTTGGACTTTTCTTTCCAACTTGCCCCAATCTGTTCTATTCCTGTGTTCTATGCTTCTCAGATTCCTGTGGGAATCTTTTTTGAATGATTTGTCTTCAATATACTCCAAACCTATTTTAAGCCCCCACATCCTAATTCAACAGTAAAGTATGAAGCCGTCAGCCTCTTTCATGCACGTAGCACAAGAATCACTAGTGTCACCTGTGTCCAAGCTCTCTATTTTTACTCATGCTCTTTTTTTTGAGACTGACTCATTGTCACCCTTAGTACAGTGCCATGGCCTCATAGGTCACAGCAACTTCAAACTCTTGGGCTGAAGCGATTCTCTTGCCTCAGGCTCCCAAGCAGATGGGACTACAGGTGCTTGCCACAATGCCCAACTATTTTTTTTTTTTTTAAGAGATGGGGTCTCATTCTTGCTGTAGCTGGTCTGGAACTCATGAACTCAGGCAATGCACCTAACTCGGCCTCCCAAGTGCTGGGATTATAGGCCACCGCACCTGGCTCTTTTCTGAATCATCAATTTCACTTCCTTCTGGAACATTCTCCCAAGATTACAAATAACTCCTTTCTGTCCTATATTAAGTCACAACACACACACGCACACACACATACCCTATCTCAGGTATGCATCTTTGTATTTCCCCCTAAAACTTTTCCAATATTGCTCTGACAAATTCGTAGTAATGCCTCTCAAAAGAATTATTACTTTACTACTGAATTTGACCAGGATAAACTATCACCAAGTACTTGAATTACAGAAAAATCCCCGAAATATAACAGAACACACAGCCACCGAGGTCACTTCCACCAATGTTGAGTAGATACTGATAATTTTCCCCATTCATTTCAGAGCCCCCATTTTAAAAGGAGAAGAATGTTATGACATTAGTAAAAATCTGATACTTCTCTCACACTGTCTTGACATCTCAAAAGTAACACTTTTCCTGATGCCTGCACTGGTCTCATACACTTTTTAAAATGCAAGCAACATACATAGATATCTGTACATAACATATGTTGTTTGTGTTTTAAGATGTGCATGGATACAATCGTATTTCCCTTGATATTCTGAAGTTTTTTTTTTTTAATTCATCATGTGTTTGTGCCATTTTTCCATTCTGAGACCAGTGAATCCGTGTGTTAGATACTCATTTTGACCACCAAAGCTCGTCTCAGTCACTCTGCAACCCCCGCTGCCACTGCTCTGGTTCCCACAGCTTACTGGCTCTTGCCAGAGTGCAAGAGACCCACCTGGCCACCCACCTGCATGCCTGACACTCTCTAGGCTGCCATGCCATCTTCCTGCAGCAGCTCACATCGAGGCTCTTGTGACCCTTTTCCTCTGACACAGACACACTTCTCCCAGTTCTTGGCATTGGGGATGTTCTCCTCTCACCTAAAAATTACTCTCTGGGAAGGTCTAAACATCCAGCCAAAAGTCATCATCTTACCGCCTTCCAGATAACATGGCATCGACATTTATTTTCCTTTAAGGCACTCATCTCTCATTGAATTTATCTTGATTTTACTCACATTATTGAACATCATGTATACACCTTGACTAGAGCTAATATTTAGGGCTGCTGAGGCCCCATCTCTCTTCTTCCAGGAACATGACTAGAATATGTAGGTGAGGAATAATTAATGAAGGTGGGTTATGAAAGGTAGAATTTTCAAGAACATACATACTAAAAAGAGACAACAGGTCTTAGTACAAAGGCCATACACTTTGGAATTAGAGAGACTGGGGTCAGATGTTGGGAATGTGCCAAGCAGAGTCTCTGACATAATGTTTCCTCCACGAGTTCTCAATAAAAGGAAATTTGAATGAAAGCCATTGCTATTAATATTAATCATTGTGTTAGGAAGTCAGATACTCGCAAGAACCATTTTGTCATTTTCCTGTTGCATCCTTGCTTTAGCATCTTACACATGGACCTTTCTTATTTTTTATTTTTTCAAAACAGAATCTCATTCTGTCTCCCTGAGTAGAGCGCCATAGTGTCATCATAGCTCATAGCAACCTCAAACTCTTAGGCTTAAGCAATCTTCTTGCCTCAGCCTACTGAGTATAGCTGGAATTACAAGCACCTGCTACAACATTTGGCTAGCTTTTCTATTTTTCAGTAGAGGTGTATGGCACTCTTGCTCAGGCTGGTCTTGAACTCCTGAGCTCAAGCAATGCATCTGAATTGGCCTCCCAGACTGGTAGGATCACATGCGTGAGGCTGAGCACGCCTTTTTATTATCCTGATATATCAGCAACATTCTCACAAAGTTGTAACACTTTGTACCACAAAGAGAATAATTATTTATTGAATATCTTCTGTGAGTTGTAAATCAATATAAAAACAAGTTTAGACAAAATTAAATATATAAAGGCAGTACAATTGATTTTTCAATATTTATTAAGACTAACATTGGATATGGCAATGATCAAAACAGACCAATCTGTTTTTACTGAAGACAGATTCTAGTTTTGAGAAAGAGATGATAAAAAAACATACTTAGTATGTCAAGGAGTAGTAATTTCTCTGGAGAATTAGTCAGATGAGAGGCTGGAGTCTGGAGAGGGGATGGAGCGGCTATCACACCTGTATGGTCTCAGATAGATGGAGGTGGCCTGACTGACTTGCCCCAAATGAGAGGAGTTTCCCAGCAGGATGCAAAAAGCGGCTGTGTTTCCCTAGTGGGAACTTCCAGTTTCAGTCCTGTCCACTGTCCCTCCAGAACAGAACGGCAACTGGGACAGTCCCTGAACAGCTTCTCATTTTCAATGAAAATATATGAATGTAGGAACATCTCAGATTTTCATCTCTCGCTTAGCCTTGAAAAATGCTTCTGTTGATTCAAATACTGCCCCTTTCTATATCCTTAGAACAGTGGTTCTCAAACTTCCTAACACCACAAGGTATTTTCATTGTTAAAAAGGGGTTGCGACCCACACGTTGAGAACCACTGCCTTAGAATAATGCCACTTTGGTGTTTCCACAGGATACTGGGTTCACTGGATATGAACCCAACTCAATAAGACAAAGAAAAAAAAACCTGGAAAAATGTGAAGCTCAACAACTACAACATTCCAATATGCCCTGTCCCTCATGCTAACAAAAAATTAAACATCTACTCTCAGATATCCTACATACCAGGTCGGTTCTAAAGATGAGTCTCAAAAAAGCCACTATTCATTTTACCAGCTAGTTTGAAAAGAAAATTCATCAACAATTTAGTAATGTCACGAAGCCTTCACTGTGCGTCCCCACTGACATACTGTCCTGAGCTCTGATAGTCTTTGTCTATCAGTCTTCACTGTCTCTGCCATCCTCCCAGAAAACTCCGCCATCTTAGCACCTACTTTCTCACAATGGGCCTTTCTTTTCCAGTGGCCACGCCCTGAGTATGTTCTACTTCTTCCCAACCCCCAGAATCTGGTTTAAAACTTAACCATCTGATAAAGCTTTCCCTAAGCCCTCTGAGATGGGACTGACATCCTCCTTCTCTAAAATAAAGTATATTTCCTGAACAAGTCTTCAACCAGATCATTTTATACCTTTTTCTTATAATGCTTCATGGCAGGGCTAGAGGAAGAAGAAACACACCTGTCCTCTGTTAGTAGTTTTCCCTGAGGAATATTGTTTGGGAAGACATGGGGGCTAGTGGTCATCTTGAGTCTAAGAAATGATATCCAGATAGCTAATAATACCATACGCTCAGTGTATACAGTTGTTTCCAGAGAACTTTGACTCCTCACATAGTTCTGAGGTAAGATTAATGAGACTGAGGAATTTGGAGTGAAGATCTTGTGATCTCAAGTCAAGGTTACTGTAGGTGATTACTTGCTGCTTCGGACCAACATTGAGTCAGTGGTAAAACTCTAAGACGGCCTGGCACACAGAGCCAGTCGTATTAATGTAGCAATGGTTGGAAAGAGGCCTGGGAAAGGGCCAGCCCTTCACCGTTGGTGAACCACCCCAACTGTCATGAGGGCCACATTGTTCAATAGAGATGCCAGCATCCACATGTCACTATGTGACATTTATGTGACATTTCAAGGGTGGCATTTCAAAACCAAGATGTGTTTACAAGTTTAAAGTACACACCAACTTCAAATACTTAATACGAAAAATATACAATGTAAAGAGTCTCATGATTGCATGTTGAAATTTATAATATTTTGTATATACTGGTTTAAATAAAATATAATTTAATAATTTCACTAGCATCTTTATAAATGTGGCTACTAGAACTTGTAAAATTACATAGGTACCTCAAATTTTGGTTTATGCTGGAATTCTGCAAAACAGAGATGATTTGGAAAGACCATAGTAAAATATCAAATACTGCTTCAAGTTTCCATAGAAAACTCCCCAATAAAGGCTGGGTGCAGTGGCTCACACTTGTAATCCTAGTGCTTTGGTAGGCCGAGATGGGAGGATTGTTTGAGCCCTAGAGTTTGAGACCAGCCCGGGCACCATAGTGAGACCCGATCTATTAAAAAAAATAAATTGTTTTTAATTAGCTGTGCATGGTGGCACACACCTATAGTCTTAGACCCTGGGCAGACTGAAGGGGGAAGACTGTTGAGCCTTGGAGTTCAAGATTACAGAGAACTGTGACCCACATTACACCC
The DNA here is from genome assembly GCA_963573935.1 of Arctocebus calabarensis. Taxonomy (NCBI): domain Eukaryota; kingdom Metazoa; phylum Chordata; class Mammalia; order Primates; family Lorisidae; genus Arctocebus; species Arctocebus calabarensis. The sequence continues at coordinate 11,600 of CAUYON010051980.1, forward strand.
TAGCCTGGACAACAGAGTAAGAAACATGAAAGGAAGAAAAGGGAAGAAATGGAAAAAAAATAAACTTACAACTACAATGTGGGAAATTTATAAGGACACTGGGTATGAATATTTAAATATTCAGCATAAATATTAGAATAATTTAGATAATATTTGCATAATATTCAAAATATATCAGCATGTCATGTGGGGGGAATAAAAACAAACAAAAGTGGTAATCATTTAAAATGAGATAGCATTTAAAAGGGAATCAGACTCATGTGAACTTCAGCTTTTCTAGAAGTCTTCACCTTTACATCTTACTGTGAAATATACACGTGCCTTACCTAGGGTGTGTGGGGCCTCCGTGTTGAAGGAAGCACCAGCCTGCCTTGCAGACCTCAAACCTAGGGTGGCATGAGACTCCAGGTCCCCAAGGTGAGAGCCCACATGGACTCCGGGTCTGGCCCAGCAGGAGCATTCTTGTGTTTTCCCAGCAAGTGCAGCGAGCACCTACGCAATCTCTTAACTGTCCCAGGACCCTGATGGCCATACACTGGAGGAGGGTCCTAACCACTGGAGAAGGGTTTCTCAGGCACCCTCACCCTTCCCTGAGGAGACAGAAACAGATGCCTGTGCTGTGACTCACCTCCCTCAGGCATGCCCCAGAGGTCCTCAGCCCAGCCTGCACCAGGGCCTTCCAAGAATGCAGAAGTCTTACAGAAGATAAGAAGACTGACAACAGGTGTCTGCTCACAAATGCAGAGTTGGCACAGAATCAAGGCACGGCTATGACAATATGAGCCCTTTTACAAGGTTACTAGTGGCGGCGTCTTTTTTTAACCTGAAGGAAAGCACTTTGGCTTTCTGCTTCTTCACTTAAACTCGTGACGCAATGCTTTCAGCCTAGCTCCTAACTGCAACACCTATCAGCTGGGACATGTGGCCATTTTACTAATTTCAAAGAAATCAGTTATTCCCAGCTTCAAAGTTTCTTTACCCCAATAAATGAAGAGAAAAGTGTTGCTCAGATGAAGCAACTGGCTTTTGCAGAAGGTATGCCTTGCACGTCTTCTGCATGTTTTGACAATATTTTCTCATTTATACAATGCTTCCAAGCATCTAGCAAGTGCCAAGGTCACATTAAGTTCATATTTTGGAAATGCCTTTATGGACACAGTGCTACAAAATGGCTTTTTCCCTCCTAGGGGCTGGGGAGAGGCAGCAGATTGGGGCTGACTCATGTTCCTATGCCACTGTTTTATCAAATCAACTAGAGCATTAGCTTCAACTGGCTGACCTTGAGCTATGTCTCAGCATTTCAATTGCTAAGTGAGATGAGTACCTGATAAAAGATGAGTTTAAAGATTAATTTTAAAAACACCAAGGAATTCACAACACAATAAATTTAATTGTGAACATAGCACTGACATTCTATTTCCATACTCTGCAGAGAAAGGTCAGGTTTCATGGCTGGTATTATTCCTCCCTGCAAACCCTGTTGTCATTTTAATCTGTAGTACTAAGGCAGCCCCCTCTCGCAGGAAGCAGCTCTATAAACCAAGGTTTCATTATTACCTACTGGGTCAAGCAGTCAACCACTTAGCTCTAATATTTATGAAATCCTTGACCCCTTTTGTATGGGCAATTTGAGTCATCTTCATCTGAAAACCTATCACAAATATATTGAAAAGGAATTCGGTTTTGTTCATAATTCCTCCCTCCCTTGACCCATTGAGTTGTCTGGAAGCCAGGAGACTGGAGATCTCATCAGTTTAGGAAACTACTGTTCTCACTTTCCAAGATTCCTCCTTACACTTATTCTTACAGTGTGCAAGGGTAACTTTGCTACAATTCCAAGGCCAATTCCAAGGGAGGAAAGCACTGCTTAAAATACCATTCAACCCCTTGCCTTATACAACTTTTCATTAATATTTAGAAGTTACTTCTCAGAGAAGAACCAGAATAGAAACCTCCTTTGTTTAATGTGAGTTTAATTACCACTCCCAGGAAAACATGCTGCTGGCTTCCTCTCTTCCAGTTTGTACCAAAATCATGAAACTGGCCCCCCAGACCATGACAAATTTATTCCACTGCCTGCCTGGAAACTTCAATTCTGTCTTCTCCTTCAGCTCCCAGGAAGGCTTAACTACCCCTTCGGATTAGTGCCCACTTGCTGTGAAGTACACGATTCTTACAGCACCCCTCCAGGGTAGGGTTACCTGCAACCTGCTATATAGAGCCCTCTCTTTTTTCATATGAATATTTTGTCTCTGTTCCCACTTCCTCTCTCCTTAGGAGCAGAGAATGCATTTTATTTATATTTTATCATCCCTGCAAAGGAGTATGCCAGATTCAGTTGAACTGAAAAAATAATATGGATCCTCTTTCTGAAAAATGCGTTTTTAGACTTGTTGAGAAAACTGTACCTTTAAATTCCTTTGAAACACTGATGGTGAACAGCCTGGGCTCCTAAGCTGGTACCTCACAGGAACTGTAAACACCTGCTCTTGTGGCTACATTCTTTGCTTTAAATGCACTGCTTGTCCGCTCAGTCGTTTATGGTGCAGACCTGCCTTTCACATTTGTGCCTCTTCCCACTTGTGCCTGGGACACGCATTTTAGTGCAGACACCCGATAAAGTCACCTTAACATTACATGACTTTTAAGGCAGAAACCCATATCTGAAGGAGTAATTGCCTGTCCCAAGTTCAGCTACTCCACGCCTATTCTGGATTTTCTACCTCCACCATGAGCAGAAGTATTCCTTTTCTCCCAAGATATTCATCTCCGAAAAATATACAAGGAATGTCAGGGAACATGAGGTAAGCATTAAGACTTACTCTTACGGTAACTGAACACAGAGTAATCAAACTTTGAGAGTGATTAGAAAATACATCTAGTGACATTTTACCTTTAGGGTCAAACGTTTTATTCCCTAAGCGGCTCTAAGATTAAATCTAAAACAAAGAATTCTGTGGGCATGTGAGTAGGCATTGGTACTGGAGTTTGAGAGTTTGAAGGAGGGGAGTGTTGGGCTCTGGTGATCAGGGTAGGAGCACAGAAGTTCATCACTGCTCTTTTTGTGTTTCTAGAATGTCATCTGTTTCTAACATGCATGAATAGATCTAGTATCTAAAAAGAGCAGTTGTGTAGTGATCCAATGGTGCTGATGAAAACACTTGGGCTGTTTTAAGACACATGCTAGTGACTATATTACTTAAGGACCATGGAGGTTTTATACTGCCCTCTGAACTTAAAAAGAGTTCTGTAAGATTTCAGGCAAAGAGGTGTCAGGCTTTCTAGAAAAGCAAACCATTTGACAATTTGGTGGTCCCCGGATACTTTTATCGTATAACAATAATGCATTTGAATAGAGATTCTCAAAAGTTTTGCACATAAATGACTTAAATGACTAAAAATGTCCCACATGACAGCAACTCACATGCGTTATCCTTTCCAGTGTGTCCTTAAATAAATATCTCATGTGTTAAGGACAGGGTGAGTTATTATCTATCAGCCAAATCCCCGAGGAGCCCTGCACAGTCCTCCTCCTCCTCCTCCCTCCGCACCATTCCTCACGGATGCCGGCAACACCTGACTCTTGGGAGAAATATTGTTTCTGGTTCTCTGAATTTGAGTAAGGGACCTATAGTGCCAAATCAGATTGGAAAGTAAATTACATTGCCATACTTACATTTTGTGTGAAGAAGATAGTTTTATGAATAGAGAAAAAAAATAAACTAGGGAATCAGGTAGATAGATGCATCCCTGTGGAAATTGACTCTATCAGTGCTGGAGACACTTTGCCTGTCACCCTGAGCTTCCCTGTCATCTTCCCTGGGACCCCTTCTGTGTGGCCGGCTGTATCTATCCTGCTCCACTCAGTCCTGGGCTCCAGGGAGGCCAATGAGTTCCTAGGTCCAGTCACGAGTCTGCTCTAGAGAAGGGCTGGTGGGGGCCAAGATTTTCAGCCAGGCAGGGCAGCTGGGAGCTTGGTCCTCCACGATGGCTGGCAAGACATCAGGCACAGTCAATATGGAGTCAATCAGGAGGTCAATATGGTGTGTTACAGAAATGTCATCCTCCATGCACACCAGACATGTACAAAGTCTAAGAGGCAACCCAAGGAGGTGGGCCCACTGCCTTTCAAAGCAGTTAGTGCTGGAATGCCATGTGGCCCATGCAAGATAATAAAAATAGCAGATTTCCTAAGGAACTCTAAGAACGGTTTCTTAGCTCCTTAAGCAGAACCACATAGGCGACAGTCTTTGTCCTTTCTGCCTCTATGGATACACTGAGTCCTGAAATGCTGTCCTGATTCTCTACCAGGCATGCAACAGATGACTGTGTTCTCAGAATTTCCTCAATAAAAATCAACATTTGAAAACATTTTCCCAAGGAAAAATGATCTTTTTCTGAGTACCACAAAGTACCAAGACTAAATGAATGGAAATTATAAAACTAGATTTTAATTTAAAGTACACTCCAGCATTCTAATGAGTGCTCCTTTTTCTTAGTAAGTTTCTGGCAGAAGCTGTCGTATAACCAACCAAGCCCTAATATGGAACCGAATTCATAACTTGTGCTGTCCAGCTTCTTCCATTAGCTTAAGCACAAACCCCAGATAGAATCCACTCAAATCAGAGTCTCAGTTCCCATGCTTCCAGCTTCTTGAATTAAAAATGGATGGATTGGGTGGCACCTGTGGCTCAACGGAGTAGGGTGCTGGCCCCATATGCCGGAGGTGGTGGGTTCAAACCCAGCCCCGGCCAAAAACTGCAAAAAAAAAAAAAAAAAAGAAAAGAAAAGAAATAGATGGATCATTCTTTGTTTCTTTTGTTTTAGCATTTTCAGTTATGGAGACATTTAAACTTTTGTGGAGAGATCAAGGTGACTTTGATAAAAATTCACAGTCTTACTTCCCCTAAAACAACTTAATACCTCCGATTTTTCTACTTAGAAATATGGTGCACGGAAATGAACTAGTTTTCCTGTCAAATATCCAGCTAAACAATAAGCCTCTCCAACTGTAATTACGTACTTTGGATTTTCATCTATAAAACAAGTTGTTTGGGATTTTCTTTGTTTTATCATCTTGATGTGGCCTTTGTCATTTCTTTCTCTATTTTAGATAAGTGTGATAAGAATAGAAATTGTTGCTATCTTCCACCAGACCATTTCTTCTAATGGAAGGCATAATTATTTTTCTCATCTCTCTTTTCTTTAGACTTGGGATCTCATAAGTTGACTTGAGGCCACTAAAAGTGAACTTTGGGAACAAAGGGGGGGGATTCAACTTTGTGTCTCCAGATCCAATAGCCACCACTTTACCTTTCATCTTAAAGATTATTAATTAGTAGTTTAGTCTGCTGTTGTGAGCATCATTTTGAAAGTCTTTCCTTTGCTATTTGGAATTCCTCATTTGATTGAAGTTTCCTTAAAAAATATCGCTTGTGTTTTCACTCTTCTTCCCGACAGTGTTGCTGTGAACATTTTCCCCCTGGTCGACAGTGACGGCTTTTCTTTCTGGGTATGTTTTCTCACCTGGACTGTCCTGTCCTGCCCATAAATTGATGACAGGAATGCGAATCTCCCAGCATGGAATGACCTTTTGGAGCTGTATTCCCCTCTACCACCGAAAAAATCTACGCTCAAAAATGAGCTGCCACCAAGCAAAGCATTTGAAGAGGTTGAGAGTATTTGATAAATAGTACATGAAAGCGTTCAATTAAAATTGGCCAAGTGACTGTAACAGACAGAACAAGGAAACTGGAGATTTGCTAAATTAGATTAGACTTTAGACGGCCGGTCTATTACACCCACTGGGTATCTGTGACAGTGTTCTAAACATCAAGTTTCATCACAGGCAGAAATTTCCTGGTAAAGAACCTGATAATGTATTGGAAACAGAAATAAGAGAAATTTTCAGACCACGAAGGGGCAAAGTCTTAGATTATTTGATAGACGTTTTACTTTTTGCCCTAGGTCCTGACATAGCTGCGTCGTCCAATACGATGTCTACTTACATTTATATTTAAATCAATTAAAATTAAATTAAATGAGAAAGTAACTTCCCAGCCCCATTGGGGACAGGTCAAGGAGTCAATAAGCAGTGTGGCTGCCGTGTTGCACAGCGCAGAGATACATGGGCTCTTGAGCATAAAGAATGCTGTGCTGGGCAGTGCTGCCACCCAGGACAGAGTCGTACTGCTGGTGAGTCTCCAGACTGGAGCTGCTGTGGTGCGGGTGTCCTGGATTGTCTTCTTTAAAGACAGCGGCGCAAATGCCATGCAAGCCCTCTTCTCTTGCAGAGGAACACAGATCTCCTTCTCAGCTGTAGACCACTCGTCCAGTTTCCTGACCTCCTTAGCACCTGAACGTTCCTCAGACTGGCGTTTCAGGCCCAATCCAGATGCTTCCCAGCCCCTCACCCCCGGCATTAGGCTTCCATCCCCAAACACTCTTTCTGTGCTCTGGCCACGTGGGGTTGTTCCCTGTTCTCCAGACGGGGCCACTGTTTTCTCAGTTTTCCTGCAGTCCTAGTACCTCTGAGGTCAACAGAAACTTTGCTTCCTTTTCTGTCGGCCTCAGCTTTCTGTTATTAGCAGAGTATTTATCTGGTGCTCTCTAGAGTTGGGTCATTTTCCCCTACTTTGAACCTCCGAATCACCAAACATGTGGCTCATTCTTCCTCGCATTTCCATGACCACTAAACGTGCCTGCCAGTCCGATTAATTTAGCAATTCCCTGACAACACTGGGGGTTGGGCTTCTGCACCTCTCTGTGCCTGCACATGTCAGGATTTCAACCAGTACATTTGGAATTAGATTTAATTTAAGTACCAGGTCTTATGGTTCTGCATAAAGTTGGGATGAGTCTTGAAAAATGAGTGACTTGTGTTATTAATCAAAAACATTACACACCAAATTAAAAAACAAAATTAAAAGACAGTAGCTTCATGTACACTTCCAACTGATATAGGACAATACTACAGAAGAAAATTAAAAATGGTACCTACTGTTAAAGTTTAATATTGGATGTCATTCTGTCTTAATATGGGGGATAGTAAAGTATGGAGAACTTCCCACTTTTTAGTATCTCCCAACAAAGGCTTGATTGTAAGAATCAAGACTATTTTGGTATAAGGCTGAGAAAACTGCTTCTAACACACACACAAACCCCCAGCATACCCCAACATACGTACAACCCAGCATACCGCAACATACACACACCAACACCCAAGCACATCACAGCATGCCCCAACACATACACTGACACCCACCCTACACACACACCAGCATGTCCCAACATACACACATACATCCCTACACATATACACACCCCAACACCCATGCACACCCCAGTATATCCCAACATACACACACACACCCTGACACCCACGCACACCCCAGCATGCCCCAACACACACATACACACATAGCCCAGCACACCTGTGGCTCTGTGTGGCTGTGTGCACCTTGTCTCTCGGCCTGACTCTCCTTCACCACTGTCCCTGTTCTTTGCGGCCGTTACACTCCTTGTCAAATCCTTCTATTCTCATCTCACTTTTCTACTAAGGTTGCCTGCCATGTTTGATCCTGTCTCTTAATTGTCCTCTCTCATGCTCTGTTACATCTCCACATGTGTATTCTCTGAACGCCTGTGCTGCTTTCTCCGCAAATAGAACACAACCTCACAACAGGGCCCCAATTAAACCAGTGCAACCTCACAACAGGGCCCCAGGGTGACCTCTTAACAGAGCCCCAATACAACCTCACAATAGGGCTCCAATAAAACCTTGCAACAGGGCCCCAGTACAACCTTACAACAGGGCCCCAATACAACCTCACAACAGGGCCCCAATTAAACCAGTGCAACCTCACAACAGGGCCCCAATACAACCTCACAACAGGGCCCCAATTAAACCAGTGCAACCTCACAACAGGGCCCCAGGGTGACCTCTTAACAGAGCCCCAGTACAACTTCACAATAGGGCTCCAATAAAACCTTGCAACAGGGCCCCAGTACAACCTTACAACAGAGCCCCAATACGACCTCACAACAGGCCCCCAGGAAGCCCATGCTCCTCTGTCCAGACCCGGAGATATGCTTTTTTTTTTGGCCCGTGCCAGGAAGGCGGGGTCCCACCCTGATTCCAAAGGGTGGATCTGAGCAGATATAGGGAAGGACTGAGCCACACCCAGAACAGAACCCAGGAGCAGCCAGAGCCTTCAGATAAAACTCTGGGAAATCTGGGAAAGACATTCAACAAACCCCATGGGGCTAGTGCACCTGCTGGTCAGTACAGCTGCTCACTACTATGGTGCTTCTCAGCCTCAGCTCAGCTTCCATGGCTCAGACTTCCTGCTGTGCCTTAATCATCATGAAGTATGCTGAAATGAAGTGCACTTAGGTCCTTAAAAGATTTGATGATGATGTAAAATTAAAGTGGACAATTTTAAAACTCACCATGCTGTAAATGTGTATGGACTGTGACAATGTACTCAGGTACATGTAAATGTCACTCAGGTGCCCCCAATGCTGCCGGTACACCCTCTGGGGTCCGATGTAGGTATGATCTGAACAGGTTTGCCTGTCTGGTTTTCAAAGGGGTGCACATCAGAAGGAACACTCAGTCACCCTCACTGATGAAGGTCACACTTCCTACCACCCAGTGGGTTTGCATTTCAATTCACTGAGACAGCCTTGTAAAGGGATACATGAATTAATTTGTCATTAGTATTTATTTCTGGACTGTAAAATGCCTTAGCCTTGCTATAGCAGACAGGAATACTGAGAACAGACGCTAGCATGACCTCACTTTTGAAATAGTACAATTGCCCCTAAGAAAGGACAGCAGTTCATGGGGTCATGAAATAGGACAATTGCCCCTAAGAAAGGACAGCAGTTCATGGGGTCTTTATTGTTGATTCATTGTGTGGCAGTGAAATATTGGATGTGAGTCTGTAGAAATCGACTGATGAGGTTACTTCTCAGCTGGAAGACCCAAATATGTTTATAATAATTCAGTGAAATGAAACTTACTCCTCAGAGGATGCCCCCTTGTGGCTGGGCATCGAGACTTCCCAAAGAAGAAAATAATTAATACATTTGCTTTCAAGACTACTAGGAAAGTGCTCATATCCTATAACATTATGTTGTAAGCCTCAAATATAATTTTTTTTTTTAAAAAGACTCTCAGGCCAGGGGCAATAGTTTTCAGCATATACACACAAAATTTTATCTAAAAACATTTTAAGACAAATTTTATGTGACACATTGCTTAGTACGGCTATATTTTTTTTTTGGTGGGGGACAACATAACTAGAAAATTGGATAAATAAAGAGAATAAAATGGGTGTTGACCCAGATACACCCACCTACATTGCAGGTGAGAAAAGGTGAGGATATGAACCCTGTCACAATCTTTAAGGTAATTGGTGATTTATCCTTCATAACTATGACCTCACATGCATTTCTACATTCATACACAGTCCATATTTAGCCTGACATTTTCCCATTTGAAGATAATTATTTCAATGCTAAGTTCAATGAAAGGTCCTTGAAGAACTCAAATAATTCAGAAGACCAAAAGGTCTTCAATTCCTTAAGGTATTCTCAATACAGGTTATATATTTTCTTTCTTTTTCTAATCTGCCTATACAGATCTTAGAAAAAGGAAGGTCTCTACATCACAGCCAAGCCCAGCCATTGCACACTGCATTATTATCCACACTCTACAATTGTCTTCACGGAGAGCGATAGAACTAACTTTGACAATGCTACCTAGTTCAAAGCATGACTCCTGAGGATAAAATAGTAAGTGACCTCAACTAATGTTAAGTCATTGCCAGGTTGTAAAATTAGAATCCACTGTGCTTTTCCTTTAGGTAGGACCTAATTCTTTAAAGATGAGTCCACATGGTCCCTCAAACCCCAAAAGTGATTTCAAGCTGGGAAGTGATAAGAGGGCTTCCCTTGACACACATGTCCAGTGTCCGGCCAGGGCTCTGTGAAACAGCATTTATTTAACTGACAGCACATTCATTTTCAAGTCTCTGTTTTACCCTGCCAGCTTTCCATCAAGTGCTCAGCGGGGACTCAGCCATGCTCACCACTTTTTTTTCTTTTAACTTCTTTTCTTTTTTTTTCGAGACTGAGTCTTACTCTAGCACCCTGGGTAGAGTGCCGTGGCATTGTCATAGCTCCCAGCAACCTCAAACTCTTGGGTTCAAAGGATCCTCCTGCCTCAGCCTCTCGAGTAACTGGAACTGCAGGTGCCCCCACCACGTCTGGCTAATTTTTCTATTTTTAGTGGAGGTGGCATCTCACTTTTGCTCAGGCTGGTCTCAAACTCCTGAGCTCAAGTAACACTTGCAGAGTGCTAGGGTTACAAGTGTGAGCCACTATGCTTGGCCATGTCCATAAGCTTTCTAATTTTGTTGTTGTTGTTGTTCCTTCTCTATAACAGCAAAGTAAGATGCCTTACTCTCAAATCAGGATCTTCTCTGCTTGTCATGGCTAGATTGACTAATTCCTCTAAAAACTATTGTTCAAAAAAAAAAAGAAAGAAAGAAAAAAAGAAAAGCTATTGCCCAATCTCTAGTACACTTATCCTTTCTGGTTATCCATCATCCCGATATCCTTTTTTGCTTTCATATTCACTTTGATCACCTCAAATTCTTCTCCTGGGTAATGACTTCCTTGCTAATGAGCATAATGTCCTCAGCTCTGCAGTAACAGACTCAGCAAGCCTGACAGTCATGTTCCAAATCTCCTTGTTCCTGCCCCTCAGACAGGTGAATGCCACACCTTAACAACAGATGGACAACAATGCATTATTGATCACCATAATTAATTAGGGCCTTTAAAACACCCAGAAAAACCTAACACATGTTCATGTTTATTCACTTTCTAATTTTTTAAATTTTTTTGAGGCAGAGTCACCCTCTGTCACAGTAGAGCGCTGTGGTGTCACAGCTCACAGCAACATCAAACTCTGGCTCAAGCGATCCTCTTGCTTCAGCCTCCCAAGTAGCTGGGATTACAGGCATCTACTATAATGCCCAGCTAGTTTTTCTATTTTTAGCAGAGATGAGGTCTCACTTTACTCAGGTTGGTCTCGAACTCCTGAGCTCAGGTGATTTGCTTGCCTCGGCCTTGTTCCCAGAGGGCTGAGATCATAGGCCTGAGCCACTATGCCCAGCACATGTTCATTCTCCCACCCATTCCTGCCTCACTCCTTTCCACAACAGAAGACATAATTCTTCCATTACTGGTGCAACATTGTCCATTCAACGGCAATTCCTTCGTCCTCCCACCTCTAGGTAAATCAGGCTCCAAACTGGAATGAGCTTCCTTCTCATCCCCTCCCATTTCCTGCTTAGAGCATCCACTCCATCTGTTTTCTGGATGAAATTCTCCCCTTATCAGAAGGGGAGAATTCTCCTTACTACACATTTTAATTTTTCATCATCCTTTTTCTACAAGACTATTCATGAAATAATTCAATCATCTTCAAATCTCTCATTGAGAAAGAAAAAGGAAGAGAAAGAAGAGAAAGAAGAAGAGGAGGGGGAAGAGGAAAATGGAGAGGGGGATGGGGTGGAAGGAGAGAAGGAAGGAAGGAAGGAAGGAAGATAATAGTAGAGGTTGAGTTAGAATTAGAAATGGGTGGTAGTACTTTGTTTGCCTTGTGGCTTAAAGATTTCTGTTATAGAAATATTTAAATTTTTATTGGCATACCCACATGATTTTTATAAAAATTCCCTTTATTTCATCTACAGTAGATGAACTCCTTTGTCTTCTAACCTGTGCTCTGAAAAACAGCTCCTACTAAAGTTATTAATTATCTCTATCCTGCAAAATTCAATAGACAGCATTCATTTCTGTTCAAGAGCACTCACCAGTCTGAATTAGACTATTTGACATCACTGACCTCAGGAAGCCTTTTGTTTCTTCCCTAAAGTTTCAATGCTCCCTCATTTATTTTTCTGGCTCAGCCCCCTCTCTCCAGCCCTGTTAGTCAGCTTTCTTATGATTTCAAATCACAGATACCCTGCTGCAACTAACTGAAGCAAACAGAGACTATTTGGTGGGATAAAACTCCGCAGTAGGGCAGGTGACTGTGCTGGGTCAGGTGTGCAAAGGGACCAGCTCTGCCGGGTGTCAGTCTCTGCTCCCTCAGCAACCACCTTCCTCTCTCTCCTTCCACAGTGTAGGAATTTGTGCCTCACTCCATAGGTTGAACTTTATTTTCTCTGATCAACAGACTCATAAGAAACATGGTTGCCCAGATGCCCCATGCCTTCCAGTTCCCATCCCTCATATGTCCCATTGTACAGTGAGGAGCACAGGGGAATTCTCTCAGCTCCACTTTGAAACTTCCCGAGTATCAGGTTGTGCACTTGGAGGACACTGGGTCAGTGAACTAATCAACTTCTGATCCTGGTAGAGTCCCGGGACAATAAACAAGTCCACAAGGAAACCACATGTGTAAATCCAGTTCCAAGAAGAAATGTGTTCAAGAGTAATTTTCTACAATAAAGGGAGAGGAAGTAGAACTCTGCACAAACCTCTTTGCTGTGAGAGTGTTTAATGCTGGAATTGTGGCTCGGCGCCTGTGGCTCAACAGGCTAAGGCGCCAGCCACGTACACTTGAGCTGGCGGGTTCGAATCCAGCCCGGGCCTGCCAAACAACAATGTCGGCTGCAACCAAAACAAAAAAATGGTCGGGCGTTGTGGCGGACACCTGTAATCCCAGCTACTTGGGAAGTGGAGGGAAGAGACTCGCTTGAGCCCAGGAATTGGAGGTTGCTGTGAACTGTAATGCCACTGCACTCTACCCAAGGTGACAGCTTGAGGCTCTGTCTCAAAAAAAAAAAAAAAAAAATGCTGGAATAGCTCAAGAGTCTTCCCTTGACCGTCTGTCTTCTCACTTTATATTCTCACCTAAGCAACTTAATTAGACCCACAAAATGAACACATTACGTACCATCTGAAGTCAGGGCTATTCAGCAAAACAGAGCCCATGTCAGAGTACTAGAATACGCAGACGCTGTCTCCCAATCCCATCTAATTCCCTCTGTCTCCTCCACCACCACCCTCGTGCAAGTTGCCACCCTCTCGAACCTACATTACTCCTCTTCTCATTCTTTCCTCTCTCCCTGGGCCCCTCTCTGTCTTGCTCCAGGAAGGACCAACCTTCTCAGTATCTCTTTAAAAACTCTTTAAGATCCTTCCTCCTTCCTGCTCCCTCCATATTCATGCTCTGCCTCCCCCTGCCCAGAACCCTCCCTCATCTCCACATTCTCACCGCAATAACACCTCCCAGTTCTTCAGCCACCCCTCTCACCTCTCACTCAAGAACGCTACCTAGACAGTGGCCACCACCCTCACACCAAGCCCCATTCCCACCAGCCTGATGGCCCAAACGCCATCACCAGGAAACCTTTCCATACCCCAAGACCTTCCTACAGACGCATCTGACTCCCCCACTAGCGTGAGGCTCTCCACCGACAGGTCTGTCTTGATCAATTTCCTTCCAACACCAAGTACTATAAAAATATTCAATGAGTTTTTATTCCTACTTTTGTTTTCAATCTTTTATAACAATACATTTACTCCAGGTTGCTACCAAGAACAGCATCTTTTCATCCTGACGTTCTATGACTATTCCGTCACCATCTCTACAAATTAAACATTAGGATAATTGGGCAATCACAGTTTTTACAAATCAAGTAGAAAAATTCCTTTATTCAAACAGATACAGATCTTCCCTTAAGTCACACTTTCTAACTCCTCCTTTTGTAATTTTCTCAGTAATTCCTAAGTGAGAATTGTGACCTCTATTTAGAAAGGATGTTCTCCTGACTAGTAGAAAGCAATTTATTGAAAGTCTATAATAATATTTACAAAAATTTTCATTTAAAGGTTTAAAGATATAGTGTTATGTACTCAAACATAACTTGGCTATTTCCCAGACTTGTTTTCAAAGAACAACAAAAATATAAAAATAAAACAAAATAGTCCCATAAACCCAACTTTATCTTTCCCAGCTCTTGCCATATATAGATGTGATTGCCTGGTTCAAACATTGACCCCTGAACTAGACGGGCACAGCATCAGATTCACCTTTTCACCTTAGCCAGTAACCTTAGTCTGCAAAGTCAATTTAAAGAGGAGAAAATATAAGGAAGCTTCCCATGCTGTTTTTGGAGAGCTCAACCAAGTCTCCTTATTCTGTCTCCACAGTTCTTTACCACAAATTCAGAAGCACGTCCACTGTAGAATACGCACAACTGTTTTTAATTGTCATTTCCACTCCCTTCCATCAAACTTGGCAGAGTAGACCTTACTCACAAAGAAACACAGCTGTCTGGTTCTGATTAATGGTGCAGTTTCACAATGCATCCACCATTGCATACATACGAGGTGTGAGTGAAAGCAGTTAGACATTAAGATAACTACTTACATCTAAGGGTAACCTCTGCTTTGTGGAAATTCTGTATAACAAAGAGTTCTTCTGGGTAGCGCCTGTGGCTCAAGGAGTAGGGCGCCAGGCCCATGTACCGAGGTGGTGGGTTCAAACCTGGCCCCAGCCAAAAACTGTAAAAAAAAAAAAAAAAAAGGTTCTTCAAAAGCTCTACCAAACTCTGGGAGGCCAAGGCAGGTGGATTGCCTGAGCTCACAGCTTCAAGACCAGTCTGAACCAGAGCAAGACCTCATCTCTAAAAAAAATAGCTGGGAGTTGTGGTGGGCACCTAAAATCCCAGCTACTAGGGAGGCTGAGGCAAGAGAATTGCTTGAGCCCAAGAGTTGGAGGTTGCTGTGAGCTGTGATGCCACAGAACTCTACTGAGAGTGACAGGGCGAACTCTGTTTCAATAAATAAATAAATAAATAAAATGTACCCGAGCACCTGCATAAACGGACTGCACAAATTCTTCTGATCTTTGATACAATAAAACTTGAGTAGGACCAGCAGAATTATGCATTTCTTTAGCACTTGAAAAGTTGAATGTTTAATAGGTTAAAAAAAAAGCAATACCAATAATGTGTTTTAAACATAGCACAATAATCTGAAAAATGATCCTGTATATTTTAATGAAACTTCATTTATGATGCTATCTCATGTCACAGTGAGCAGTTCTGCCCAAGAGACGCAGCATGGGCTCCTGTTGAAGGGTTAACTGTTCTGGGGAGGAAAACTGTGACACCCAGTGGCCAGAGAGTTTCAGTGCTGTGCAAATGGTGTGTCTGCTGCTCTATATCATGGCCATAAATTAACTGATTTATTGTCAAATTAATTAATTAATTAATTAATTAATTGACATGCATGTGTCTGAAGTAAGGACTGTGTTCATTAATGTTTTTAATGTGACAGTCACAGGTGTTCATGTTGAAGTTCGGGTATCAGTCTAGGGCAATCAGTTGAGGGCATCTCATCAACATAACTATGTGAGTATGTCTCTTAAATACTCACACTCACAAAGAGCTTCCCAGTCTACAGTCATGATTACGTTAGAGCTCATTTTGCTGGTCAATTATTTTTTCTTTTGAAAGAACCCTCACAGAAAAGTGAAATGAGTTATTTCACTTGAGCTAATAATGGAGGTGGATGTTATTTATATGTAGAGCAGAACATTTTACATGATAACAAGGAGGCCTTTATGACAATAAAGTTACTCATACTGTTGTGGTTTCACTTTCATTGATCATTTCGGGTTTTGGTATTTTCTTCCTTGATTTAATTACTTTCATAAACCTAGGAAGACATATAGTGGTGATGAAGGATAAGTTCAAATCAGATTTCGTAGTTGTCACATAATTGATTTGTAACTTTGAGCAAGTTCTTTAAGCCTCTGAAATTCAAGTATATTTATTTGAAATATGGAATTATACTTTATTTAAAATATGACAAAAAGCAATCCTACGTCCTCCCTTTGTTGCTAGGATTATATAAGATATAGATACTGTATATATCTATATACACATATCTATAGATTAGTTAGCACAGGGTTTGCAGTTGTGTTTATTTTTTATACTATTTAACAATTTGTAACTAATGTTACAATTCAAATTAACTTCTCATCCAAGAAGATAATCCCCCTATCTCAAGAATGAAATTAGTGTCACTTTTTTTTTTTTGCGTTTTTCTTTCCAAGGAGAGGTTGCTTTACAGTCTTTGGAAACACACTTGGAATTCACAAGCATAGGTCTTCACTAAGAAAGGAAAACGCCTTCCACTTTTTAATTTCTGCTTATCATATAGTGCCTAATTTAAGTACAACTAGGGAGGGGGATTGAGTTCCAAAACATCAATCAAACATCTGCTTTTTTTATGCAACTGCAATATCTACTTTTCAGGAATAAGCATCGGGTATTTTCACAGAGAGAGAAAGATGGAGTAAGAGAGCTGTTAATTAAATAAAAAGAGACCAATCATGGAGAGTCCACGCAGCAGCACGCGCCTCTTCAAACAGCACCACACACACACAGCTGGCTAGTGACCCTGAATCATGTTGATGATATTTTAAATTTCCATCACAATATATATTTTGTCAGGAGTTACTTTTCCTAATGAAGAACATTAGTCCTTTTTTAATAAGTAGGTAAACAGTATCGTGAGGACACATCTCATAAGTTTTGTGATGTATATAATTACATATTTAAGTTGATAAAATGAATTTTTTGAGTACAAGACACTCTTTCCTTGCATTAACTATCCCTGAGTTTGGTTGTTTTCGATTTTAGTCCTTCTTCCCTTCCTGGCTTCCTGTTATATAGCTTTTCCACTCTGTGCCAGCTTTAGACATTCTGAAGACAGGGTCATCTGGGTCTGTCCGTGCTGTGGCCCAGACTCCACAAGCATCAGAATCACCCAAACCTGCGTACAGACAATTAAATGAGGGTCTGTGGTTTTGGGAGCTGGCAACCTTCTAATAAACGCAGAAAAGTTCTTCCAGAATATTTTCTATACTAATGTTCAAGACCATTTCCAAAAGCATTAAGGTATATCTGGTCAACATGCTCAGCACCAAACTCTTGCAAAATTCTGAACTTACCTTTTAGGTACTGATCTTTGATCTTTAAAAACGGATTTTTTCTTTTTGATTTATAAATTTATAAAGTGAACATGAAATATTACGTAGAAATGACTAAACCCACACTACTGAATAAATTATATGAATTTTACTAAATGATTAACCTTGGCAAACAGGAATGTAACCGCATTTGGGTGCCAATTTTAAATCAAATCCTTTCTGACTATAGAATTAATTAAATGCTTAGCCAGATATAGCCAATAGAATTATAATTAGCCCCATCTTGCCACAATTATCTGCTTCCACATTGTCCTGAGTTTCAGGAGTCAAAAGATTTATTTTGAGTGTCTGCAGAAATGTCTGCTACTCTGTCTTTCTGCACCTGTAACTTAAGGTTTTCATAATTATTTAAGTAATTTCTCAGTCTCTCCAACAAGTAATTTTGCTTTTTACACATGTGGGATCCATTCTGTTCTTTAAAATGCTCTTATCCTCTCATCACGCGCTCAGTCCAGGCCTGTAGGACCTCATTTCTATGGTGACTGAGGGGTCTGCCCTAGACTGGGGGAGTTTGAAAGTTGAAGCTGACTTTTGGGGATGTAGGAAGCCACTAAATTTGTGAGGAAGATGAGATGCTGCCTTAAAAAGTCTATCCAAATATACCAAGCATATTTGCAGCATCTTGTAAATGGCTCGTTGTCTTTGGGTTCTCAGTTTCTTTGAAAATGAAGGCAATGCACTCTTTAGATGATTAATAATGACGCATATAGAGACATATGCATGCCTGCATACATACACCCTCATACACATTCACACATCCTTACACACACACACACACACAATTACTTTAGTATCTGCCTAGGCATGCTTCATGCGATACGCACTACCGGCTAAAGAGATACAGATCTGTGTGGTCAGTCTGAATCACATGGTCAGATCCGCCCTCCACCGTTCTGTGCCCACTTTGTGTGGTCTTTGTATTGTTCTAGAGGAGATGGGTTATGCATTCATGTACACACTTTAAAAAAATGTTTCCGTCTATTACCATTTCTAGAGTATCTAATAAGAATAAAACTAGCATTTGTAACTTCTGACCTAATACGGAGACTATGAAATGGGAACATTTAATCAACCTAAAATACAACAAATAAAACAGAAGAGGAACAAGAAAAAGATGACCTGCAAGGGTTCCTAATAGACAGTAGACTATAAGGTCAGAGGAATGAATTGGTAAGCACCACCAGTATAAACAGACTCTGCAGTGAAAAGGCAAAGTGACAAAGGATTTGGAAGAAAAGAGATGGAAAACCAAATACTAAAGATGTATTAACCCAAAGAAAAAGGGCTGAACTGTATCCACATTGGATACACTCAACATGAAAGTCAAAGTCATTCTCATGGATAAAACAATCATCCATATTGAAAAACGTGCTATGTTCTCAGGTAGATGTATCATTTTAAATCTATATGCACCAAAGTACATGGTCTTAATATGTATGATATTTATGTATAATATATAAAAGAAAAATATTAAGCAAACGTAGAAATGAACAAAGCTACCAGTACACTAGGAGAATTAAGCACACTTTTACATGTTCTATGATTGGCAAAAATAACATAAAATATTTTAATAGCAATTAATAAGCTCCACATAATGGACATATTTAGAATACCACACACAATGATTTCAGAGTACACATTGTTTTCAAATACTCCAGAAAATACTCTAAAACTTGGTCACATTCCAAGACTATTTGTCTTAAGCTCTCAAGTACTCTGAGATTTTCTAACTACAATACAAAAATTAAAAATAAAGATCCAAACAAAACTTTCGATGGCTGTGTATATTTAAAAAATTTAGAAAAGATACACACATCTAAGCTCCCAAGAAGTCAAAAGAAATAAATAATCAAAATAAAACACTATCTAGAAGAGTTTGAAAATAAAAATATTCCTAACTGTGGTTGTTCGACTTAACACATATTTAAAAGAAAATTTTTATTCTTAATTGTTATGCATGGATCTTATTTGGACCTTAAGTCAGGCAAATGAATATGTATACACACACACAACTTTAGTCTGGGGTGGAGAGAAAAGGCTGCAAGTTGGGATGGAATGAGCCTGGCTGACCTCTGTCGAAGCTGGAGCGTACAGAACCGCTCTCTCTCTCACAACCCTCACTGCCTCCATGCAGGACCCGTCCCATATACCAGCACCACACACAGAGCTAAGCACTCTGTCAGCTTCTAATACACACTTTGAAATTGCTTAGTTTTCCTTATCATGATATTGCAGTGGCTTTGGACACACCCTATTTTATTTAACCCCTCCACTACTGAAGAAGCTTTAAGCTATTTGCAATCCTTGCTATGAACAGAGCTGCCATGATGCCATTTCACTTAC
Organism: Arctocebus calabarensis; assembly: GCA_963573935.1. Taxonomy (NCBI): domain Eukaryota; kingdom Metazoa; phylum Chordata; class Mammalia; order Primates; family Lorisidae; genus Arctocebus; species Arctocebus calabarensis. Next base: position 31,029 of record CAUYON010051980.1, read on the forward strand.
ATATAAGTGTCTCTGTAACAAAAGTTCTCAAAAACGGAACAGCTAAGTCGAATATCACTGTCAAATAATCAATAAATCATCCATATGGACAGATATTGTCAAACATTTCTCCTCAGGGATTGTACCAATTTATGCTTGTACCAGAAATATGCAGGAGTTATTGGCAAGACTTTAATAAGCCTTTACAAGGCTTCCTGTGCCTGGAATACGCTTCCTCCCTCATCACACGTCATCTCCTAGGAGTTAATTCAGGCAGGGTTCCTTCCACAATAATGCTTCCTGGGCTGGACTAGGAGGCCAGGCACGTGCCCCTGGGGAGTCCAAGACACTTCTATCTCATAGCACTTCTCATCTGGATGGTGACTGCCGGAGGGCTGCATTTTCTCCAGGTCCAGAACACAAGTTCTGTCTTACTTGTCTTTTCCCAGTTGGATTCACACCATTCTTAACTCATAGGAGGCTAAAAGAATGTTTGTGAAACGAATGACTAAAAGTTAGCTACAGTCTCGAAGGACTATACCATTTCCAAGTGAATTTTAAAGTACAAAAAAATACAAGAGATAAAAAACACATATTTTATAATAAAAAAGCATTACAAAATCAAGTTGAGGAAAAAAGAATATGGTTAAAATGATACAAAAATAATAATTTTCAGATTTTGAATGGAATAAGGATAGTTTTTTTTTTTCTTTTTGGATTTAATGCCCATAGAAACTTTATTATAACCAGATGGGCTTTTCTAGTCATTTTTGTAGTAAAAAAAAAGTGCAAAGCTACAACATAAAGTGTACATACTAACTGGGGAAACTAAATATGTGTGTGTCACACATATACTCACTATAATTTACCACACCCTTTTTTTCACATATAAACATCAGGCAATTATCCAACATTTTGAGGGAATTTGCATGGAGCTGTGTTAGTTAACGTTCCTGAAAACAAAAAGAATTTCTCCTAACTTCAGACACTGATCTTTTGATTGATACATTGGTCTATTCATTCACTTAGTATCTCGGCAAACCCTTACAGTAGCTTTCTTTGTAGTAAAGGACTATGCTGGTGCTATAAGGTATCCAAAATGTACTTGATAAAAATCTTGGATTCTGCAACTTTACAGAAGACTGGGTAATAATTTTCTTTTATCAATAAGTTAGAAGATTGCACTCAAAATGTTTCTAATTGGTTTAATTTTAAGAAATGAAAGACAATGGAAAATACTCATATCTACCATATCTTCATATGCAAGTATTTACAACATAGTATTAAAATTTATACATAGGATACTATTAAATCATGTTTGTAGATTTAAAAAAGAGATTTCTTATATATTTTAAGAAAACTTCTTTGTTCTAAGAACTTTCTGGAAATCCTAATTTCTGGATGTGGATTGCACTGTCTACATTAGTGTTTGTGCTTGGCAAAATAGTAACACAGCCCACAGGGGAAGAGCTGAGAGCAGATAAGTTGGCCAGATTGCCCTGGCTGGAAATCACGGTGATTGTATTAAACTCCACTCCAAAAGCCTATCAAAGAGTAATTTGAAACCACTTTGAATCATTTTGCGTCCTGGCCCTTTGTGTGAGCCCATGAAGTTAGAATAAACCCATGTATCCAGACTGAAGGGAGGAAAGTAAATCTAGGATGGCACCAACTCAAAACATCGTTGAGCACTCCAGAGAAACCATTTGCCAGAGTGTGTTTAACGGTAAATATGAAATGACATGTGTTAAAACATAGCACTACCACATTAAAATAGTAGAAAATGAGTCATCTAAGTTAGTACAACCAATTAGATACACTTTCTAAGTTGTATCTGATATGCTTTCTTTTTTTGGAGGCAGACCTCTGTCACCTCAACTAGAGTGAAGTGGGTCATCCTAGCTCACAGCAACCTCAGACTCCTGGGCTCAAGTGATCCTCCTGCCTCCGCTTCCTGATTAGCTGGGACTACAGGTGCCCACCACAATGCCTGGCTAAATTGTACATTTCTTTTATATGGGCAGTGTCACTATTGCTTGGGCTACCCTGGAACTCCCGAGGTCAAGCGATCCCCTGTCTCAGCCTCTCAGAGTGCTAGGACTACAGGTGTGAGCCACCACATCTGGCCCAGTTATTGTGGCTGGACACCAAGCATATCTGAGACCAGAAGAATGAGTAATGATGAATGGCTTGTGCTCATGTAGCCACAACTGCCTAATTTCTCAAACAGCATTTATTCATTAGTTGTACATGAGGGGAAGTTAAAATTCATTTATTGTAATGCAAGGATTATGACATGCAATAAATGTTTTGAAATATGTAATAAAATCTGAGATAAAATTTTCCTCATTATGTATTAATAATGACCTCCAAAGAGAATATTAACATTTTATCACAGCAAATATCTTCCTTAAATTAATTTTATCATAAGCGTCTCCTTTTCCATTTACACATAAAAGCCTTACAAATTCAAATAATGAAAAAATCATGTTTTTAAATTGCACTCAGGAATAGAGAAACATGTGTTCTGTATAAAGAGGATCTTTTTTTAAATAACATATTTGGATGAATGCTTTCAATCAACTCACAAAAAAGCTCTATTGGGCTAAAATTAGTAAGAAGCATGTTTTAGAGCAGGGGTCAGCACACTATGTCACAATGACCAAAGCCAGCTCCCTTTTTTTGTAAATGAAGTTTGGATGGAATATAGCCATGTCTAATTCACTTATGCCTTGTCCACAGCAGCTTCAGGATAAAAACAGCACAGTTGAGTCGTTGAGGTGAGACCATCTTGCCTGCAAAGCTGACAGTATTTGCTCTCTGACACTTTACAGAAAAAGCTTATTGACCTCTGGTTTAGAGGTGGCTCTCCAAGTTGACTACACATCAGAATAGTTGGAGGCTTGTTAGTACAGACAGCAGGAACCCACCATTAGAGTTTCAGATACAGTACGTCAGATGGGACCTAAGAGTTTGCATTTCTATCTACTTTGACATGGATATTGACATAGCCAGCCACTCACTGAGAACCCCTATGGAGGAGTCTGGGATATTCCATATGGGTGGAAACATTCAACTTAGCTATATCAGTTTCCTTTGCCTAAATAATTATACCATGAAATGGTTTATATTAATATGTTGCTGAATTGGCCTTTTCCATTGCACCCTCAGTGTACTAAGCATTACCCATCATGAGCTACGAGATCTCGCTGAGAGCTCTGATGTTAGGTGACCTTACCCACCTCCTTTCATTTTGCCAATGAGGAGTGTATGAAATATCAGAGCCTAAAAGGCTTGTCTGGGAGCAGACCTGGAGTTAATCTGTCTAAAATCACAGATTTCTTCACTGCCTTCTAAGGTCTCCAGTCACATGTTGTTTTCAAGGAAATTCTACAACTACACAATGGAAAAAGAACAGAGGTTAACTTGCCTCTGATCAGTTGCTTTGCCACTAAGTACCAGGTAGACACAGAATGAGGATTTCTCAGAAATCTAGGGTCTTCTGCATTTCTCTTCTCCCACATCAGAAGAAACCGAAGCTTTCTACACACACTTTCAAAGTCAGAGTGCTCAAATCTGGGCTCTGCTTATTTACAATTTCAAGAGGATTCAGGAAGTGTAAAATGACCTTGAAAGTCAACTAATTCTCTTACACTAAAGTAGAGATTCTGTCTTCTATGACTATAAGTTGTTATTTCAGCAAATAAATTTCAATGCCACTGTTATCGAGATTATACCATCCATGAGGGAGGAGATATGTTTGTGCATATGAGGGTGTTTATTGAGAAAGACTCACTGAGGCTACAAGTGTGGGCCACCACACTTAGCCAATTAAATTTTTTTTATTAGATCTCCCATTTGACCCCACAATCCCACTACTAGGCATCTGCCCAGAAGAAAAAATATAATTTTATCATAAGGACACATGCACTAGATTGTTTATTACAGCTCAATTTACAATCACCAAGATGTGGAAACCACCTAAAATGCCCATCAAATCAGGAATGGATTAGCCAACTGTGGTATGTGCATTCCATGGAATACTATGCAGCCATAAAAAAGATGGTAACTTCACATCTTTTGTATTAACCTAGATGGACTTGAAACATATTCTTCTCAGTAAAGTATCACAAGAATGGAAAAGCAATTATCCAATGTACTCAATACTAATATGAAGCCAGTAGATGATCTAATTCATGCCCACATAGGAGAAAATCTCATTTTAATTCAAGTTGGAGGCAGTGGGAATGAGTGAGGGGGAGAGGGTCTTGGGGGACTCCCACTGAATGGGCACAATGTAGGAGTTTATGGCACACTTTTAAGGTGCAGGACATTGCTCCAAGAGGGACTCTACCTAACAAATTCAAATATTGTGACTTGGACATCTGTACTCTTACATTAAACTGAAATTTAAAAAAAATTTTAAATGTTATTTTAGATATGGGGTCTTGTTATGTTGCCCAAGATAATGTCCAACTCCTGGCCTCAAGGAATCCTCCTCCCTAGACCTCCCAAAGTCCTGGGATTACACCCAGCCCTAATGAAGTTTTTGTTATTGAAGAAAAAAAAAAAACTACTTTTCATAAATTTAGTATAGCCTAAATAGGCACTATTCACAAAGTCTGCAGTGGTGCACAGTGATGTCCGAGGCCTCCACATTCACTCACCTCTCACGCAATGATTCACCCAAAGCAACTTCCAGACCACTAAGCTGCATTCATGGAAAGTGGCCTAAGTAGCAGCATCCTTTTTTTGTCTCTTATACCTTTTTTTTCACGTTTTTTTTTTCTATGTTTAGAGAAGTTTAGGTGCACAAATACTTCCTGCTGCCTTACCACTTCCTACAGCACTCAGTATGGTCTCATAATACTGCCCAGGGCTGTAGCACAAGACCTACAGGCCACATTATGGCCCAGGCATGCAGTAGGCTGTACCATGTTCACATCCAACTGTAAGTGGCATCTGTATGATGTAAGTGTATCTGTATGTACATCCATCTGCATGGAGTGCAACAGCTTCGCAAGCTTTAACAGTGCATAAAATCTTCTCTTAAATGTCATATCCAGAGCCATTCAGACTAGTTTTTAGCATCCTTCAAAACTCTCGACATATGTTCTTTAAAAGACAAGCATATTGATTGCCATCTTTAAAATGAAGATAAGAAATAAAATAGTACTTCTGAGGGCAAGGTCACGATTAGACAAAATAATTAAAAATATGATAAAATGTTAAAAATGTCATGAGGTGTGAATGTTGAAGCCATCACTTAACAACGGACTCAGATTTTATCACATCTTCAACACAAAAATGGTACAACTCAAGTTACAAGAGAGAGAACCGCAATTCAATTAAAACTTTTGCTTTAGCAACTACATCTTGTTTCCATAAAACATGCTGTTATTCTTATAGTTGGCATGGTCTGTGATGGGAACTTTGGTGCAGATGAGAAAGAATGCTCTGAATGACAATGGCTTTCAAACATGTAATCAAGCAACCCAAGGAAAATGAGTATGCTGACCTTCAAATGCAACAAACCAGGGTTTAGAAATCCACTAGCCAAAATAAATCTGACAGAAACTACGAAACCACACATTATGCTTTAACATCCACAAGTAGATTAATATCTTTGATAGCAATCTGGAACCAAACCAGTTTAGAAAATAAGAGCTATGTTAAGTAATTTTTGTTTCACATTAACCCTGTTAAAATATGTTAATGCTGTTGCCTCTGGTCCTTCTTGCCTCCCATTTCTCATCAGTTCCTGATCCACCCAGTGATGTCCAGAGCACAGCCTCTTTGCCCATCTTCCAGCCTATTCTGACATTTCCTTGACAGAAGCAATAACCCAGCATGACTGGTGACCACTGATAGCTCTAGACATTGAGTGCTCCTAACTGCTCCTAACACACCCCCTTGGTGCCTCTAGACATTGACTCCTCCAAACACGTCCCACTGGTGGCACCTGTCTTCTTTAGAGAAGTTTCTCTTTAAGTCCTTCAGTTTTAATGGTCATTCCCGAAAAAAAGAGTCCCAAAATTGCTTTGAAGCATGGATTAGGCATTGGCATCTGGGTATAGCTTCCCCAGGGGAGGACTTCACAGGTGATTGTAATGATATTCAGCAATGAGGTGTGCAGCACTTTTCCTAGGAGGAGTTCAAGAGCTTAATTGTCAGACATTGTATACAAAGACGTATACAATGCTGACTTTTTCCTATTTCTTAACAAATAGTGCTTTCAGAAACAATTATAACACCCATATTATAATACAAGGTTTGCAATGTATGTTGATGTAATATATATGACAACTTTAGCTAACATTATGAGCGGGGCATAATAAAACTATGCTTTCATAAATATTTTACATATTATATGAAACTGTTCACTACTAATATTAAACATATATTATAAATTAAAGATGTATACTGTGACCATAAGAACAATATCTAAAAGAAATTGCCTAAAGGTAGACCAGAAAGCCAATAAAAAGCTTAAAATGGAATTCTAAGATTATATTTCTGATAAAATAAATAAAATGTTTTCTTAAGCTCAAATAAGTAATTGGTATATGACATGTCTCATTAGAGTAAAAAACATTTCTATTATATACAATTCATTGTGATGACATTTCATTAGACCAGGAAAAGTTATCAAGTTAAAATGTAAAGAGAACCTTAACAAAAATACTCATTTTTTCAAGGTAAGAATGCTCTTTTATTATAAAATTATATTATTGCTGGAATTAAATATGAGCAAGTTCAAAGGTTCTTTCTCAGACTTTCTCCCAGAAGTCATTGCTCCAACAGTTTGTTTTTAACACATGCACAAATAAATTTGGTAGAAAAGCCAGAAAATAGCTTAGGATAAAAAAAGGGGGAAAAAGTCTTTTTAAGAATAGAGGAAATGTTATAGTTGGGTTATACCATTCATATGACAGCTATAAATTAGCTTCATAGTAGGGCTGAGTACACTGGATACTTTTTCTTCCATTCTTGAGATACTTTGCTAAGGGTGGGGTGAGGGAAGGGTGGGGCGGAGGGAGGGTAATTGGTAGGGCCACACCTACGGTGCATCTTAGAAGGGTACAGGCAAACCTTGCTAAATGCAGAATAGAAATGTCTTCATATAATAATGGAGAAATTGCTGGGAGGGCTATGTTAATCAGGTCGATGAAAATAGTTAAGATTGTATTTGAAGCCAGCACATTGTACCCCTTGATTACACTATTGTACACAGCTATGATTTAATGATAAAGATAATAAAAAAAAATAAAAAAGAATAGAGAAAACGTTATGTAGCAAGAAAAGGAAAATGGGCTGTTTTTAGGGCATGCTGAAAGACATTGCCACTTAGCTCTTATGAGCAAGTAGGTGTGGCTACTACTGAATTTTAAGAAGCTGTTTATTTCCTAATAATGCAAGAGGAGAAAGATTTCATCATTTATTAATCTTAGGAATAAGTTAAATAACCAATGCCCTTTTACTTATGCTATTTCTGTCAAACACAATATGTGAATTTAAATTTGTTAGAATAGAAGCTAAACTCAGAGAATTTATTCAAATAATATGTTGAAGTATGCTGAAATAATGTGATTTGGCCAAATTTAAAATTATTTCTTACCAACTTGTAGCAAATAGCAAAGACTTAAACAAAAATGAAATAGGACAAGTTAAACTCCCTTGAATATGTCTATCTACTTCTATTGGAATTTTGTAAGTGTTCTTTGTAATCACAGTGACTTGTTGCCATTATTACTAAATATAAGAATACTACTATACTTAAATAGGCAACCCCAAGTAGTTATATTTCTATTTTTAGCTTAGCATAATAAAAAGTAAAATCTGCTTTCTTAATTTAAACCAATTATATACATATATGTGTATTTATGTAAATCTATAGGAATAGATAAAAAATAAATTTCCTTTATCCAAATAGGAACATAATGGAATAAACTGTGATAATATAGAAAACTAGCAGCGCTTCCACATTCTATCATCTCAAGGATATTGCCTCACTAGATTTCAGTTTTCTCTTTTGTTAAGAGGGAGGTAAGAAATTTGAAGGGATATGTCTTTGCAAGAGATTGGGAATGATAAACCCATGGCACCTGAGTCTCCCCACTCTATGGTCAGGGCAAAATCACTAATTGCTGATAGTATGTTTCAATGTGAAATCATCAGAGTGAGTTAAGACTTCTGCACAATGTTCTAGGCCATCATTAACAATTATTTGGAGTTTACAATAAAGATGAAAATTTGTTATTTGTTGATGAGCTGACTTTTTTTAGATGTCAAGATATTATGGGGTTACAAATGTTTTTGGTTACATGGATCAACTTTGTTATGCTGGAGTTAGTCTTGTAAGTGTGCCCATCACCCAAATAGTGTTCACTGTACTCACGGGAAAGTTTTCACCCATCCCATCTTCCTCCCTGTCCACTGAGTTTCACTTCCCTCTGTGCACATGTGTGCTCATCAGTTACTTCCAATTTAATGATGAGTACATGTGATGTTTATTTTTCTGTGGTATTTACTTCTTTAGATATTTCACTTAGGATAATGGTCTCCAGTTCCATTCAAATTGTTATCAAAGACTGTAATTCATCCTCCTTTATGGAGAAGGAGAAGTATTCCTTGGTATTTATGTCACATTTTGTTAATCCACTCGTGAATAGATGGCACTTGGAATGATTCCACATCTTTGCAATTGAAAATTGTGCTTCAATAAACATTTGAGTGTAGGTGTCTTTTTATAAAATGACTTTTTTGTCCTTTGGGTAGATAGTAGTGAGACTGCTAGGTAAAATGGCAGGTGTACTTTTAGTTCTTTGAAGAATCTCCATACTATTTTCCATAGAGGTTATACTAATTTGTACACATCTACACCAGCATCTCTTGTTTTGGATTTTTTAATAAAAGCCACTCAAACCAAACAAAGGTGATCTCTCTATGTGGTTTTAATTTGCATTTTCCTGGTAATTAGTGACATTGAATATTTTTCATGTTTATTGGACATTTGTCTACCTTCTTTTGAAAAACTTCTGTATATGTCTTTTGCCCACTTTTTAATGATGGTGTTTATTTTTTTCTTAGTGATGTGCTTGAGGTCTTTGTAGATTCTGGTTATTAATTATCCCTTTATTGGATATGTAGCTTGGAAACATTTTCTCCTATTCTATTTGCTGTCTGTTTGCACCGTTGATTATTTCCTTAGCTGTGCAGAGCTTTTTAATTTAATAAAGTCCCTTTTACTTATTTTTTGTTGTTGCCATGGTTGCCACTGGGTCTTTTTCATAAATTATTTGTGTAGGCTGATATCTGGAAGAATTTTTCCAACACTTTCTTCTGGAATTCTTATGGTTTCATGTCTTGGATTTAAGTCTTTTATCCATATTGAATTCATTTTTGTGAGTGGAGAGAGATGTGGCTTCTGCTTCACTCTTGGGATGATTTTTATTGTTTCCTTTTAGTCTCTTTAATTTGAACCCATTTTAATCTTCATTTGATATAAATTATTGTCATCACTGTATAAAAGTATTCCTCGTGAGATGTCTTTAATTGTCTAGCATTTCATGGTATGTGTCATGAAACGAGTTCAATTTAAGGTCTAAATTAAAAGTTCATTTTCTAGCATATACAACTCCATTTTCAGATATATATCACCCCTTCTTAAATTATTAGAAAGTTTAAAATTAAAGCCATAATGCTAATTTTTTCTCATGGTCTAAATTATGAAAGTCTTTATAGTAATCTTTGGATATACAACTTTTTTCTAAATAAATGCTCTAACCTAACACAGAATTACATTTCCTTCTTTGTAAGTATGTTTCTGTTTAAAATTCAAGGTTGTTGCCATCTTTCCACAACACCCGGATATTTCTTCATTCTTTCTAGTTGACCTTGCTGAATATATAGTCACCTGAGGGGTTGAAACAACACACGCTAATCTTTTTTGTCTTAATTTTCTGCATGTGTTTATAGGTAATAGCCTCAATATCCTCCATGCGTCATTAAGTATATATTTAATTTGCTCTACAAATTTGTGTGATGTGAGCCATTAGTTGTCTTCTGAGCTTTTTATATTTGAGAGTTCCAATTATCAATAATATGCTAATATGGCTGTTTTCACAAAGGTGTTATCATAATTCAGATTTCTAAATCAAGGGAAATAATTTTTTTAATGACAATAATTAACTTTAGTCACAATTAGCATTTTTATTGGATTTTATATCAAGAGTCTTCCTGGCTTAAAGTTTTTTCTGCACCCTACACATGTATCAATACCCCAGAATCACTGCTTATCCCTGAAAAAGTCAGTTTATAAAGGCATGAAATCTTTTTTTTTTTTTTTTTAAAGGCATGAAATCTTAAAGCTGATTTCTAACCTCCCATGTAAGGTAAATAAATATTTACTTTAAAGGTTTGGGTCAGTTACTCTGGTTTCTGAATGAATATATCTAATAAATTGGGATTACATGTTCTACAAAGTTATTTGTCTTTTCATTACATAGTTCTAGTTGATAAATATGTTTGGGGTTAGGGTCACTGGAGCGTCCATTTACTTTGGAAATTGTTATTGGTCTATTCATATTTATCAATTCTACTGTAATCAAAGGGTTACCAAAATTTGTTTTTGCTTTTTTTCCCCTCATAACTGTTATATTTAAGGAATAGATACTGTATTTAATTTCATTTTACCTTTACATTGAAGTTTTGTATAATTTATATTTTATAAGTTATTAATATTTTAACATAGATTTTAGTGAGTTTTAGCTCAACTCTGGATTAGAGAAACAATTCATCGTGACATCCAGGAGATTTCCTTTTTTATTTGCTGAGAAACATGTTAAATAAATGGTAAAAAAAAAAAAAAATTCTCAAACTTTATCTCCAACAAGACTTTTGGAAAAAGGCAATGCTGATTGATCTTATCAAATCCTTCTTTTTTTAAACAATCTATTAGTCTCTTTCAATAGCAAACATTTGGTCCCCTTGCCTTTTGTCTAAAAGCTTCCTGTGTGTTCATGATTTATTCATAATTTCAATACTATAAATTAAATCCTAAAGCTAAAAATAATTAGAAAACATTTTGTTTCTATGTTGAGCATTTTCAGTATTTGATATATGTAAAGAAAGGTATACTGAAGAGAACTTGTTGAATAATAGTTTTAAAATAGTACATATACTAAGATTGGAATGATACAGAGATTAGCATGGTCCCTGAGCAAGGATGATATGCAAATTTGTGAAGCATTCCATATTTTAATTTTATGAAACTTGAAAAAAAATGTGTCTAGTGGTGATGCATAACATGAGTAGCAGCTTCTGTGCAGCCAGGTGCAGTGAGAGTAGGGTGAGAGGACCCCAGGCATCTCTGACTGGTGGGTTTTGTCCAGAGGCTTCCCTTTGGTGTTACAGGAGGTTAGTGAGAAACTTCTGGACCCCACAAGGAGGACAGAAGAGGTGGAAAACTGGCAAGTAGTGGGTGCGTTTGTTCAGTTGGAGGCTGCCTGAGCTGTAACCATAGCAATGGCAAGATTGCAGGCAGGAAAAGCCTTACCTGGGGGGCTGTTTTGGTTCTTTTGGACTTGGACACTCAATTGAACTGCCTTGGGAGATCTTAGGCCAGTGTGCGGATGACTTTGGGTATTGTCTGGGGCCCCAGACTGAGCCACTGAGCCAGAAAGGAGCTAATATCGTTCAGCTGTGGGCTGCCCCTGCATATTGCAGCACCAGGATTGGCCAGGAGAACTTGGACGAGTAATCTAGTGACTGAGTTGCCCAAAGTGGGGATTGAGACATTGGGCAAGTGCGGAGATCTGAATATTTGGCAGATTGACAGCTGTGGCCCTCAGGGACATAGGAGGAGACTGGACTTGGCACACTGAATAAGCAGGTAGCCATGCCAGGAGAGATCCCAGGGATAAGTCCTTTCCCTGGATAGCTTCTGCTTGGCCAAGGTTTATGGCTTGGAGTGTCCTGAGTGGGGTGAGGAGTTATTTGGGCTCCCAAGCCTGCAGGGTCTGAGTAATCAGCAGAAGACTCCAGTCCCCATCTCGTACAGCTGTATCAACATTGTGATTAACATCTCATACCTCAGAAGATCACCTGTTGCCCAGTCATAACTTAGCAAGATATATATGTTGTTTGATTTTTTGCTTGTGGGGTTTTTGTTTTGTTTTTTTTTTATTTGTTTGTTTGTTTTTAATTTCAACATTTTTTCTTGGCATTTTCTCTCTCTCTCTTTTTTTTGCACCATTCTAGTTTAAATACAATACATCATTTTTGCCTTCTTCAACAATTGGAATTTAATTTTTGCTAGTGTTTTTGTCCCTATTATTCCCCTCCTCCCAATTTCATCCCATAAGGGTTTTTGCTTGTTTGTTTTGGTTCGATTCACAGTATTTTTGTCTTTCCTCTCTACCTGTGGGAGGTGGGGTATTGTGTCTGAGCTGGCTGGCAAAGAACTGTTGTCCTCAAGGGAATCACCCAACCCAGAACGCCTGGAAGTTGGGGGTCTTTAGGATTGGGCCCTAGTACCCTACTACACACCTATATTTCTCCTGTTTCTCTCGTTCAATGCCTCTCTTCTTTTTGCCAATATTTCCTTTTACTTACCCCCTTTTCTTTCTCTCTCTCTCTTTTTTTCTCTCTTCTTTAAATCTTTTTTCCCTTCCTGCTCTTCAATTTCTTCATCCTTCTGGTCAACTTTAGGCCAGCACTACAGTAACTTAAAGAGCAAGAAGAAGTGAAAGGAAAATTAGGGTAAGGAAACATACAAGAAAGCACTCATGAGGAAGAATCAGCAGAAAAATCCTGGCAACATGAAATCCCAGGCCAGAGTAACCCTTTCTAGGGATTGTGAGATAGCTACTGCAAGAAGATTCCTCCTATAAAGAAATGTTAGAAATAACAGAAGGGGAATTTAAAATACAGATAATTAAAACAATAAAGGAAATTGCTGAGAAAATGGATAATAACCAACCAGAAAATCAAAAACAGAATCAAATAAGAGATGAATGATACAAAGAATGTAAAAAGGATACAGCAGAGCTAAAGCAACTAGAGCAGTCAATTAGGGAACTTAAGGATGCAATAGAGAGTATCAACAACAGATTACATCATGCAGAAGAAAGAATCTCAGAGGTAGACAATAAGGCTCTTGAGACAACTTGGATAGTTAAAGAGGCTGAAAAGAAGAGAGAGAAGGCAGAACATTCACTGACAGAATTATGGGAATTTATGAAGTGTTCAAACATACAAGTTATAGGTATCCTTACAGGGGAAGAAGAATGCCCTAGAGGAATGGAAGCCATTCTAGAGAATATTATAAATGAAAATTTCCCAAATATCACCAAAAATTCTGACATACTCCTTTCACAGGGATATCGGTCCCCTGGTCACCTCATATCAAATAGAACTTCTCCAAGGCACATTGTGATGAATTTATCTAAAGCCAAGACAAAAGAAAAGATCTTGCAAGCTGCCAGGAGTAAGCACCAACTGACCTACAGGGGCAAACTCATCAGGGTGACCACAGACTTCTCTAATGAAACTTTTCAAGCCAGAAG
>CAUYON010051981.1:0-28693 GCA_963573935.1 Arctocebus calabarensis
CCTCTTTATCTACTTCCTGTGGCAATGGAGGCCTGGTCCCTGTCTACAGAGACTGTATCTTGCTTTATAAAGTTTCTTTTCTTTTTTTTTGAGACAGAGCTTCAAGCTGTCACCCTGGATAGAGTACCATGGCATCACAGCACACAGCAACCTCCAATTCCTGGGCTCAAGCGAGCCTCTTGCCTCCGCCTCCCAAGTAGCTGGGACTACAGGCGCCCACCACAACACCCGGCCATTTTTTGGTTGCAGCTGTCATTGTTGTTTGGCGGACCCTGGCTGGATTCGAACCTGCCAGCTCAGGTGTATGTGGCTGGCGCCTTACCTGTTAAGCCACAGGCACCAAGCTGCTTTATAAAGTTTCTTAACTCTGTAAATCTATCTTTCTCTTCTGCAATGAGCTTTAAAAACCTTACGCCTTAAAAAAAAAAAAAAAAAAAAGAATGCAAAGAACTTGCCAATGTCCAAAGAACTGGCCAAGTGTAGTGTGGTTCTTGCTCACTAGAACATGGTGTGCCCCATGAGGAGTATAAGATAGAGCGTGAAGACCTTCTAACAACTCAAAACACCACAAGGAGACATGTGAGAATCTTGTGCTAGTGTTGTTTGCCAGATCCAGAAAGAAAGCATGGGAGTTCCAGGTTGGTGTGGGGGTGGGGGTGATAAGGTCAGGTGCTTGGGAGAATGGGAATGAGTATGTGTTTGGGGAAAGTCCCTTAGGAGGTGGGATGTGAGTTTTGACTTTGAAAGAGGGAGTCAGACTTCTCCTTTCTGGGAGAGTGATTGCAACCTGGAGACCAAGAAAGAAAGATGTCACAATGGGACCCTTTTAGTCTGAAGCACAGACTATGGTCACCTTTTAAGCTTGGAGAGTATTTTGTGGTTTTTGAAATCTGCACCCAGAATATAAGGCCAGAGTGGCCTTGCAATTAAAATGATAATCACAGCTAGTGTGGTCCATCAACCATGAGCCTTAGAAATAGCCTTCTGCCTTTGAGGTGCACCTCATTGTTCCTGCCCTGATGGGCTCAGCAGAGCCTGGACTGGTCTGGGGCATCAGTCAATTACATCTTGACACAGTGGCTGGGCCTCTGTGAGGCTGGGTGGGAGCAAGGAGAAAGGCTCTTCGGAAGAGCACGCTGCAGAGGGGGACTGACCAAGACTGCCCCCGGCAGGACACCTTCATTCAGTGGCTGCTCAATCTGTGCCCAGCTGTCATGAGGGAAGCAGAATCTCAATTTTTGTTTCTTGGAGCAGACGCAGGTTCCTTGAATGCTTTAAGAGTAAAGATTTTCTAAGTAACTGGATGTTCTGGTTTGTTGATATTTAGGCAGAAAAATGTGTCTTTTAATGTTGAAAAGCTTCTTGAATATTGACAACTGGAAAAGACTCTGAGTCCCTCTCTGTTGACTGGGCCTATTTCTCTGCCTTATAAAGAAAACTTGGTGGGCAGAATGGACGTGAGGCTGGGCCATCCTTCCATCAACGCAGAGCAGGTTATGACAGGGGTTGCCTTAGCACATCCCATGAAATTGAAAAGAAAACATTGTTAAGTACTGATATAAACATGTGGCAGTTTTTATTCAATTATTTGCTCCTTTTGCCTGTGAGGAAGTTCTAGAAAAGTGAGGCCTGGCCCCAGTGCCCCAGGATCGCTGCCCCCTGCACTCTTACTCTGCGCCATTGTGGGTCCTGCATGCGGGCAGGACCTGCGGCTGCTTCCAACCAAGCAAACAAAGGAAAGGCAATGGGGAAAAAGGACCAAGTCACAGAAGGCTGTAGCTCCCATCAAGCAAAACTCTTTTTCTCCTTTGCTGGCTGTCAGGAGGCAGGTGGCTATGGTGGGGGACTCCAAGATGCTGAGCAAATTCTCTAGCCAATACTCAGCAGGAAACTGGGTGAAGCTCTTAGGCCTTCAATCACAAGGACCCCAACTCTGCAAACAACCCTAGTGAGCTGGGAAGTGATCCTTTTCCAACTGAGCCTCAGCTGAGGCTTCTGCTCAGCTGCCAGCGCAGTGCTGGTGCACACGGGACTCACCCCTTGATAGGGCTGAACACTGTGGGCTTATCAGCCAGCCTCAGGTTCTCCTGCCTGGGGCCCACCTGTTGGGGCAGACAGATCTGCTTGTGGAGGCCTCATTGCCTTGCATTGTCCCTTCTCCTGCCCTCCCAGTGCCCCTTGTATCTGCTGTACCCAGCTGCACCGGCACCCCCCTGCCTTCCTGCTGCATCACACACTGTTTTTCACCTTCATGTCCATAAGGCCCAAACTGACCCCCAGGGCCTGCAGGTTTTCAGTGTCTATACAGGACTGCTCTTGCACAATTCCGAGGGGCACCATTCTTATCTTATCACAGCCCCCAGGGTTGTGCAGAGCATAGCCTCTGCTGTCACCCTCAGCATCTCCTTATCCCCTGACTCTGCCTGGAGCTGCCTTTGGGGTCTATCCACATGTTCACCTCTAGAGGTGGAGATGGTTGTAAGGTCACTGGTGGGAGGAAAAAAACGGGGCCTTTGAAGGAGATCTCAGGAAACAGGCCCAAGTGGAGGTAAATTCTGTGTAAATAATCCCAAAACATTGCATTCCATGAAATCTACTTGTTAACTACCTGGACATTACAGATAGCTTTGGAGAGGCAGTACTGTCACCATCTTAGTCAAAGGTGTCTGAACCTGTGTTCAAAGGTCCTTACGTTTCCTTATGTAAAATGGGACCCTCGAGTCCCTTGGAAGCCATGATGGAGAAGCCGAGGCACCTGCATGCCCTTGGGAGTTGGGTGCAAACCCAGGTGTGCTGGGAGGGTGAGAGAAGGGGCAGCTGGAAGGATTGGGGGTACCATGTCAGAAGGACATGGGAGGTGGAAACAGACAGGCATGCCAACAGCAGGTAACAGCACACACAAAGACACACAGGGAAGCTTCTTGAGCTTGAGCACACCAGCTCAAGTTCATTTCTTGCAATCAATCTCTGAATCTTTCCTCAGAACCAATAGGATCTGCTGAGCTGAAACAAATTGCACCATGTTGTCCACCCAACCCACATGACAAGAGGAGAGGCAGGGAAGGGTGGGGAAGCTCAGGCAGCCAGGGTATGTGTCCCCCAGGGTGCCAATGAGAGAGAAGCCTGTCAGTCACCACCCTGAGTTCTCAGACCATGTGAGGCAAGGCCCAGCTCTGAGGACAGGAAAAGTTCTGTTTCTTGAATGCAGGGGCTAATCTCCCAGAGCTCCATCATCTGTCTCTGCAGGGTTACCTGTACCTTGCAGTTACCTGGGACTCGAAAGGGGTTTAGCACCCAGCCCCAGTAGCAGTAACATCAGAAGTCATCCTGTCAGGTGACCCAGGGAGGGACATGGCAGCCCTGCAGAATGCAGCTTACACGTGGCCTGCACAGACCCCAGGCCACGAGATCTCTCCCCAGCCTGTAGGGCAGGGCACGCCTGGGATCTTCCCATTTTATACAGAAGCAGGCTGAAGCTAAGGGAGGTGGGCGAATTTCAGAGGCACACACCTGAGCAATGCTAGGAACAGGACCTTCTGGTGTAGGGACCCAGTGGAGAGGCACTTATCCTCACTCAACAAATATGAAACACACAAGTCCAAACACTCTCACTGGGGCCACAGCCCATCACCAGGATGCCCCAGCGGCTGGGACTGGCAGCCCCCATGCCTTGCCCGCAGTGAGCAGGGAACTGAGGCTCCATCAACGAGAGCCACATTTCTTCCAGGGTGAGCATTTGCCCTCCATCACAGCCCATAACATGCTATCTCTTCTCTCAAATCCCCCACCCATTTCCTAGGATATTTCAACAGGGAAATGTGTTAAAAAGAAAAAAAAGATTAAGAGGGAGGCCCCTACCTGCCAGCCACCCGAAATGGCTGGATGTGATCAGCAGCTAAGCAGGAATTAGTAGAAGGGGGCAGTTGGCTGGGGAGCATCTGGCAGGTTTCCCAGGTACGTCCCAGCTGGGCAACCCTGGGGTGGGCAGACCCTGGTCTGGGGTTCCAGGCACCAGCTGCTCCCTACAGGGCAGATGAATATGCACAAGGCACGTCTGGCCTGGGCATGGGGCACTTGAGTCACTTGTGATGGCGACAAGGAAGCTCATTTTTATCTGCTACACTCTGGCCCAGTTAGTGAACACCAAGAAAAGGGGGAGATGCTCTTCAAACACAATTTAAAAACCCACCAGAGCCAGTTGGCCAGATGCAAGGCCCATTTTACGACAGGGAACATTTTTCTCTCCTCTGCCACGCTGAGAGACCCCGTGCTAAGCATCTCTACTGGAAGAATTTAATTCTGGGCTCAGGGTCCAGGAGGAAAGAGGTTTCTTCGGGCAGGGAGGCCCTGAAATGAGCCCGTTTATCTCAGGCAGGCCCTGGTTAAGCTTCCTCTCCCCTGAATGCCATTTGGGCACTTGGAAATAAGTGCAGCAAATTAGTCACGAGCTGCGGCAGACTCGACCCCTGAGCCACCGAGCGGCTTCTGCAAGGCAGCTTTGTGCAGCCCCCACCTCCTGAATGCTGCGGCAGAGGCAGCTGGGCTCCTACGGGGCGAGGAAAAGCGATTCAAGCCTGGGGGTGGCAGCTCAAGGCAGCAGAGCATTACCTGGATCACAGGGGCATGAAATTAGCAGCGGCAAGCAGGCTTGAGCCAAGAATAGTTTGCCATTGCAACCTTGCCACCTTCGCATAGCCAAGTTCTGTGGCCCTGGGATGTTGGAGAGAAGGTGCCTTCGCCCTGGGCATTGGCTAAGATCATTCCTGAGCAGGTTGAGAGGTGAGCAGAGGGTGGGCGTCCCCACCATGGGAGGGGCTGGTGTCCATTTTGTGGGTTCCAAGGCCCTGTGTTTGGGACACTGGCCCAGGAAAGTTAATGGGTGCATGGCCACAGGCATGGATTGGCTGGGAGGGCTGTCTAGCAAAGAGACAGGGCTAGGAAGACCCAGCCAGGCTGGACAGGGTGTCCAGGATCTTGAGGACAGAAGCAAGCTGAGGTCAGAATCACACATGTAAGCTCTGGAAAAATGCTGCTCAGACACATGAAGCCACTGCAGCCACACTAAGGATGGGGAGCCCCAACAGACCTTTGCACGCAGCTCTTACCCAGTTCTCTGCCCCCTGGCCTCAGGTCACGGAGGGTAGGGGGTGGGGGTCCCTTCCTAAGGCCTCACTCCTTTCTCACATCTCCTTTGGAACGCTTGCCAGAAAAGAAGCGAAGTTCCTGAGTCTTCTGGAATGAGCTTCCTCACCTTCCCGCCTCTATGTGGACTTTTCTAGAGCACACCTTCTGCCCGCTCTGTGCGCTGCTCTGTAAGAAGGGCTCTTCCTCCAGCCTAAGTTGACTTCTTGGACACTTGCCCCATTTAATTCTCGCCTTTCTTGCCTGCATTTTCCTTCTTTTTTTTTTTTTTGAGACAGAGTCTCACTATGTCGCTCTCAGTAGAGTGCCGTGGCATCACAGCTCATAGCAACCTCAAACTCTTGGGCTTAAGCAAGTCTCTTATCTCAGCCTCCCAAGTAGCTGGGACTACAGGAATCCACCACAACGCCCGGCTATTTTTCTTTTTTTTGTTGTTGTTGCAGTTGTCATTGTTATTTAGCTGGCCCGGGCCGGGTCCGAACCCGCCAGCTTTGGCATATGTGGCTGGCGCCATAACCACTGTGCTACAGGCGCCGAGCCTGAATTTTCTTTTCTTTTCTTTTAGCTGACGGTTTCCCTTTGCTAAAAAAAAATACTGCTCTGACTTGCTTGCTCCAGACTTCTTGAAAATGTAGCCCGTGCCCACACACTGCCAGTGCCTCACCCCTCCCGGCTGCCCTGGGGAAAGGATCCCAGGGTCCCCCTTGTAGCCCACCTGTAGCCAAAGCTTGGCCTCACTCCTTATAATCTTGACATTGCACACCACCCCCCCTACAGAGGGCTGAATGTATGACTCAGAATGTGACCTTACTTGGAAATAGGGTCTTTGCAGATATAACTAAGTAAGATGAGATCATTCTAAAGTAACATGAACCCTAAATCCAAGGACTGGTGTATGTATAAGAGCAGAGGAGGACGACATGGAGACGGAGGCAGAGACTGGAGTGATGCTGCCACAGCCACGCAATGCTCAGGATTGCTGGGAGGCCCCAGAGGCTGGAAGAAGCAAGGAGCGAGTCTACACTGTGCCTTGCTTCTCAGCCACCCAGTCTGTGGTTTTTGTTACGGCAGCCATCCCCAGTGCCTCTCCTTGGATTCCCAAAGCCACCCCCATCATCTCGGTCTACCTCTGGCTCTACCTCCCTCAGATGCCTCCTGAGCACCATCCTTAGTTTCCTCCTCCCCTTCTGTCACCGTCCCAAATCAAGGGGCTTCAAAGAAGACCCCCCAGCCCCCACCCAGCAACTCCTCTCAAGAACCCATGCTTAACCCTCTTTTTTCTCATCCCTTCTGCAAAGTTTCTTCAGCTCCTCCTTCACCCTCACCTCAGGTCAGTCCCGTATGCTGCCCCATCTCCCCATCACCTGACAGTGACTCACCTTCCCACCCAACGCCCACAGGGCACCCCTGGCCCAGCCACGCCCCCAGCTCTACCTCCTTCCCACCATTGCTCAAGCTGCTCCCTGGGCCAGCTGCCCTGGCACCTCTTCTGCCTGGCATTTCCAGCTCTTCCCCTTGGAGCCTTGCCTCCAGCTCCCACACCGAGCACCTTGGGGCACTGCCTCCCCCCTCTTTGGCCCCTTTTTGAGACATCCTGGGGACTCCAATTTGGTTAGGTGATGGGCCTGTGGATGTGAGAGAGGCTGAGGGGAGGTTCCAGGATGGTCTCAGGCAGCAGGCTAATGAGGGGCTTTGTCTCAGTAGGTACTAGGGAGCTCAGGGAAGCAGCTGAAAGCTGATGGTACAGTTTGGGGCTGGGCACAGAGTGGGTGACTGAGCAGGTGGCAGTGGCTGTTCGTTCATCCATTCATTTATCCACTCAAAAGCAGCGGATGACCTAGAGCTCATTCACTTATTCAACAATTAACAGCTGAGCACCTCACATGTGCCCAATGTGTGCCAGTGTTCTAGTGACGGAGGCCAAAAAATGAGACACCAAGAGGGAAAAAACACTCTAAGTTAGGATAAAAGCAATAAAAAGTAAAACCAAATAATTGACTAAACCAGACCCTGGGGGGAGATTGATGTTGGCAAGGGCTGCTCTCTTGAAACGAGGTGTTGTCTTGGCAGAGACCCACAGGATAAGCTGTATAGGGGGAAAAGCATTCTGGGTACAGGGAACAGTGTGTGGTTAGCTCTGAGGCAGGAATGATTTTGGTGTGTTCAAGCAACCAGAGGGTGAGCCTGCAGTGTGGATGGGGAGTGGGTATTAGGGGTCTCGGTGTGCGGCACAGACTCACACCTAGCGCCCAGGTGGTGAGCCCTGGTGTGTGGTGAGGGGGCAATGGGAGCCACTGTAGGGCTCTGAACAGTTGAGAAACGTGAGATCAGTGCTCATTGCCTGAGTCTGCCCATGCTCTGCTGTTCTGAGTGTTCTTTACCTGTTTACTCTTTCATGAACTCCCTTGAGGGAAGATTCTTATTCCAAATGAGGAAACTGAGTTCAGACAGGTTAGGTAACTTGACCAAAGTCACACAACTCAAACCTAGGCCTCTGTCCTCAGGGCTCAGACCCTTTCACCTGGTGCAGTGGGTATATTTTCTACCGGCTTATGTCTTAGGGAGATCACCTCTGCAGGCTCCAGGGAGCAACCAATTGGAGGGGATGGGATGTCCAGGGAGGCCAGACAGGCTGAGGCTGGGGTGATGGCCATGGCGGAAAGAATTAGAGGGATGGGGTTCACTCGAGTGGGGTGTGCTGCTGACTAGGAAGGGAGAGAGAGCGTCTATGGCGTCATCAGAGCACTGTGGGCAGAATAACAACGCCACAATGAGAAAATCCACAGTGACATTGCAAACCCCCCTGAATGCGGAACCACGGCACGCAATCCTGCCATGACAGGTCTCCCCCCTGCCCATCCACACCTGGCATAGACACAACAGCTCTTCCTTAAACACTTCCTTTCTTCTTCAAATACTTACTTAGTTCACTAGATACGGCAAAATCCTTCTACAAATGTTTATTTTGCTCACCAAATATTTCAGTCATGGAAGATTCGGTCCAAGTTCCCACTTTTAGGAAACTGCTAATCTAGTTAAGAAGACAGCCAGGAAAGGCATAAACAAATAAATAGATAATATGCCAGGCAGTGATAAGTGATATGAAGAAAAACTGAGCAGGGTAGGTACTTCTATAA
This sequence comes from Arctocebus calabarensis, assembly GCA_963573935.1. NCBI lineage: Eukaryota > Metazoa > Chordata > Mammalia > Primates > Lorisidae > Arctocebus > Arctocebus calabarensis. The sequence continues at coordinate 8,280 of CAUYON010051981.1, forward strand.
TAGATCATGGAACCCCAGCAGGGAAGGAACCGTAAAGGAGGGTCCCAAGACCAAGGACAGCCTTCAGGCCAAATCTGCCCAGGGCCTTTTTCTAAGTACCAACCCTGCTCTTGGGCCACACCCATTTCTTTACCTTCATTTATTGTCAAGGATCGAGTTGAGCAGAAAACAGATTGTGGGGCCTAAAATATTTACTGTCTGGCCCTTTAAAGAATACGTTTGCCAACCTCAGTCTCTACAGTCTAATCTCCTCAAGTCAGCCAGCAAGCGTGGAATGGTCAGAAACAGAAGTCAGTTCTTTTGAATCCCAGGGTCTTTCTGCCAGACAGGTTGAACAAGGAAGATGGAAACATTTTCATCAAGTCTTACGCTCCCTCCTTTGCCAAACTTGCACTAGGCTCCCTAACCAGTGGCCAGCGTGTTTCTTTGATTTTCATCCTTTTCACCCTCAGGCTAGAACCTTCATAGGCAGAGGAAGGGCTCAGAAGCTGAGGGAAGGGCCAGGGAAACGGAGCCTCTAAGGAGGCTGGGAGGCTCTCCTTCCAGGGAGGATCCAGAGGATGAGCTGATTCTGATTCCAGGCTCAATCACTGATGATGCCCAGGCCAGCCTGTCCTTCCTCTTTTGCAGCCTGACTTCTGCCGTGTGACCAGGGAAAGGAGGAAGAAAGCCTTCCAAGAAAACTCCCCACCTACACGCATAGCCCGCGCCTGACTGGGTGGTTTCTGCAGCCCCCAGAGGGCCCTATGCATCAGGGGCACAAGGCTGACAACCAGGGGCACGGACCATGCCCTGTGACTTGATGGTTATGAGGTGGCCTGGGGGTGCTCTAGCCACTCTCTGTAGAAGATCTCTGGGGATCACCAGGAAGAGACGTCTTCAGCCAGCTCCAGAGGACACTTCCTCAGTGATGTGCCAGTTCCGTCTTGGGGAGGCTGTTTCTCTTTGGAGGTGTCTGTGGGCCAAAACCACAGGCTGCTGCAGGCCACGGTGTACAGCAGACACACAGTAAGGAACCGCCCCCTCCCACAGGGCACCCGTGTAGACTGTGCACCCGCAGTGAGGGTACGGCTTCTCGGTGGAGACTCTTAATTTGGGCTCTGTTCTCTGGATACTTATCCTGATCAATCACGTTATTAAAGAGACACTTGTGCACTTAAGGTCCAGGCTATCTTCTAGTTTGTCGAGGAAATAGCCTCTGGATTCTAAAGATGTGTTTAGGAAGAAATAAAAATTGAAGGCAGGGAAAGAGAGTTGCTAGCCCAGGAGGACCAGGGAACATGGTGCGGGGTGGGGTGAGGGGGTCTCAAGCATGTGGGGTGAAAATAAATAGAGAAGTCAAGGCTGCCAAAGGCATGACTGATAGCATTTCAAGAGGGGGTTTTCCTCCCCCTCTGAGGGATGCAGGGAGAGTTAAAAACAGAAGAAAAAGCCATCACAGGTATATTTACTAGAAAAGGCATGCTAGCTGGGCATGCAGTTAGAATCAGAGGGTGGACGAGGAAATAAAAAAAAAAAATGACTCACTTTTGGTTCTAATTTTTTAAAAAACTGGTTGAGAGCAGCCATCCATGCCAGCCCAAGCGACCGCCAGCCACTCACACCCTGTGTCAGGAGGCCTAGGGCTCCTCCCATCCTGTCTGGCTCCAGCCCCTTTTCTGGGATGACCAAGTTTGAGCAAAATCCTGCCTTAATGTGCCCTTATATGGGGAGGAGGGGTGTTTCACTCAGCACCGCTCCTTGGAATTCTGCTTTTAAAAAGTGGGTTGCCAAAGGGCGGCTAACACCTTTTCCACTTGGAGAGAGATCTGAGTTGTGTGAAGATCTGCCTACAGGAACACCAAGAGCTTCTACATCCACAACGGTGCACGCTGCTCCAGCAGTAGCCCATGCCACGGAGAGTCCCTGCTCCCTGTAAGCTGGCCACATTAGGGCCACCTCAGAAGATGGAAGCAGCAGGGCAGGGTCTGGGAATCTGGGTATTTGGCAAGTTCCCCAGGAAATCTGATGCTGGGTTGTAGCCCCCACTCTTGTCTTAGTAGCCACGTGGCATCAGCAAGTCACTTAGTGTCTCTACTTCTCTGCTCTGTAGTGTGAGGAAGTGTGAGGACGCGTGTCCTCATGGACAACAGTGAGGTTAGAGCTACATAGGCAGAGCGAGGTTTTCAAATTATAGCTGGGAGCCTTTTAAAGGATGTGAAATCCATTTGATGGGTCACAGCCGGCATTGTATTTTATTCTATTTTACCTTTAGCTGCCTTCTTCCCCATCACTAAAGGTGAGCTGTCTGCATCCTTTCCAGGGACCTGCCTCCTCTGTGTCCCTGAGCCCTCTGGCCTGCTCTTGGACCTTGTTCAGCTCAGCTCTCTCTTCTTCCTCACCGCTTCCCCTTCTTTTCTGGATCATTCGCTTCAGCACACAAGTTGCTTGCTATTTCTCCCATATTAAAAAGAATAGAAATTTCTTGCCCTTCTTGACCACTGTTCCCTTGCATCTCTGCCTCATTGCCCTGTTCCCATTTAAAGTAAAGCTCCTTGAGATAGTCCTCTAGGTTTGCCATCTTCCCCCATCCTCTCTCGCAGCCTCTCGTCAAGCTTCTGCTCCCCACTCCACGGTGCTGCTCTCCAAGGTCACCCAGGACCTATATAGGTCAAACCCAAGAGCAAACTCTTCATTCTCACTCTACGTGGCTCCCATCTCACCCTAATAGCATTGCCACTGCTTGGCCACTTTCTCCTCCTTGAAAACTGCAATCAGGTCAGGTTTTCTTTCTTGGAGGTGGTGCTTCGTGAAACCTGTTTCCATTGTAGACACAGATATCTTGCCAGGTGAAATAAACATTGTGGGCAAAAGGAGTCTGAAAACATTGACAATGCTGACATAAAGTGTAGGGGTTAAGAGTGTGGGTACCATGGGCTCAGAGGGCCCAGGTCTGAGTCCCAACAGTCACTTACTTTTAGACCTGGGAGCAACTGACTTAAACTTTTCAGCCATAGTTTCCTTCTCTGTAAAAATGGATATAATGTACCTATGTCTTTGGATTATAGGAATGGCCCAAAGAGATCATGAAAGTAAAGCCTCTAGCACACAACAGGTTGATTAATAAATATTGTGCAGTTAATGAATAAGTCAGTGACCTTAGCACAGTGGTTGTACATGGTAAGAGCTTAATAAAGGCAGCCAACATTGCTGGGATTCAGCAAAATATCAGCTGTCAAATGACTTTGGGTAAGTGGTCTAAAACCCATGAGTCTCAATTTCCCCTTTTGGGGGAAATTCACCATGACATCCTATGGATGAAGGAAGATGGTGAGTCAAGGGGTAGGTGGGTTCACATTGCATGGCAGGGATTTGGTAAAGACAACAGATCTTTGACAAGACCTCTGATAACCTGTTTCCCAGATTCCTCTTCTTCAAACTATTTCTTCCTCATTCCTTTTAACCTTCTTCTCTGGATTCAGATCCTGTCTTTAGTTGTAAGAACAACTCCCAAGTCATGCTATCCTGCTTTTTGGGGGGAGCTAAGGGATTGGTCCAGGACTAAGGGGTTGTGTTTCAGGGGAGGGGATGCCCTAGTTAAACCAGGCCAACCTAGCTTCTTTCCCTATGGCAGGAACCTCACACGATGTCTGTGCTGACCCACCTGAAAGAGCAGAACTCCTCTGGTGGTAGCTAGTATGACCCTTAGATCTTCTTCTGTTTTCTTGCAGAGCCATGTCATCACTATCCTGGATTGGGGCATGGAGTTTTCCTCCCTGTCATAAGATAACTAATGGCAGAAGTATTTATTAGGTGCTAACTACTGTCTGGGGGCATGGAGATCTACAGTAAGAGAGCTGCATTTCCTAGTGGGAGAGGCAGGTGATAAGAGTTCCTGCCTTACAGAGGTGCTGTGGGGCTAAATGAGATAATGTAGGCAAAGTACTAAGAGTAGCAGGTCCCGCCAGCCAGAGCCTGGGTTTTTTTTTTTGTTTTTTTTTGAGACAGAGCCTCAAGCTGTCACTGTGGATAGAGTGCCATGGCATCACAGCTCACAACAACTTCCAATTCCTGGGCTCAAGCGAGTCTCTTGCCTCCACCTCCCAAGTAGCTGGGACTATAGACGCCCGCCACAACACCCGGCCATTTTTTGGTTGCAGCCGTTATTGTTGTTTGGCGGGCCCGGGCTGGAATTGAACCCGCCAGCTCAGGGTATGTGGCTGGCGCCTTAGCCGGTTGAGCCAGAGGAGCTGAGCCCAGAGTCTGGGGTTTTCAAAAGGGGGCCAGACCAAGGGCAGGCTCTCCACGGAAAAGAAGCTGGTGTTTGCAGAATCAGGGTGTGGGGTGGATTCTAGGACAGTCCCCTGCACACCACCCTCTGAGTATGATTTGAATCTGGTAATCATCTATCCACCTCCTTGCCCAGTGAAATTCCTTGTGGCCCTTTCCTGCTGCAAGATTTTTGGGCAGGTTACTCAAACTCTGTGAGGCTCTGGCTTTTTGCCTGAAGAAAGGGGTTATTAAGACCTGCCCTGCAGGATTAATAAGAGGCAGGTGTCAGTACTTCCTGCTGGCCTGGTGGGCTCAGGACTGTGGCTGTATCCTGGCTCCCCTGCACCATCTTTTCATACTAACTCTTCCTTATTTGTGCTCTAACTTTTTGGCCCTGGGCCAATAGACCTGTAGTGGATTTATTAGAGATTCCTATTCCAAACAGCAGAGATGAGATGGCACGGCAAGTAAGATATTTTCCAAACCATCCCCAAAATGTATCCAGGCAGAAAGAAATGAGACTGATGACCTTGAAAGTGACATAATTTTATGGTGAGGGGTCTGTGTAAACATTCCGACTGGGTCAAACTCCCCACTGAATGCTATCCACCCCTAGAAAACATTAAAAGGAAAGTACAGAAAAAAACCCAAATACCTAGAGCCATGGCTAATTGAGTTACAGGTAGTGGCTAGAGACAGACCCATCTGACTCTCTCCCTCCTTCCCCCAAAGTTGTCCTCAGGCAGACCAGCGGCCTCTCACAGGGAAGTCAGGAAGAGAGGGAGAAAGAATCAGGGAGGCGGGTGGCAGGAATGAGGAAAAGAAAAATGGCCTGCAAAATGCAGAAACACCCCAGCATGCTTGCTTCCCAAACCCTGCCCATGAATCGAGGGGTGACAGGTCTCTCATCTCTGATGCCAAGAGCCAGGAGCTCCGGGCAGCCGCAGGTACTACATTCGCACCTGCCAGCACTTGGAGAGAGGCAATAAAGCATGGTAGCAGGGCCTGGAATGCTAAGCGCCTGCAGCTGGGAAAGAGATGGCCTTGCGATGGGAACCGCTCACCGTTCCCAGAGACCGGCCTGAACTTCCCTTCCTCCCACAGCAGCCTGCAGCAAGGGCCTAGACAGTGGACAGAGGAGGTGGACAGGTGCACATGTAATCTCGTCCTGCACTGGCCAACATAGTCAGGGATCTTCTGGAGGAAGCCCAATGGGCTGTGTGATTTACAGAGGCCGGGAGAAGCTGGGACGCTTGAGTCACTGGCAAATAAAAATGGATCATAAAGCACCTGAGCTAAGCCAGCGCCTCAGGAAATACACAGGGCCACAGGCACTTAGAAGTGTGGGACCCATCCCTCAAAGGATAATTACAATAATGTTGTTTACAAAGCACCTTGGATGGTAGTGCTAGACCTTGACCCTAAGTACTTTTAACACCTTAATTTACTTAATTCTCACAGCAACCCTAAGAAGTTGGTGGTAGTATTAGGCTCCTTTTACATACCAGAAAAATGAGGCAGTACAGAGTGGCCACAGAGCTAAGAGCAAACACAGGCAGATTTGAACCCAGAAGCCATGGCTGACCAGTGCTTCTCAAATTCCACTATGCCTGCAACACCTGATGGTCTTGGTAACACACAGATCCTGACTCAGTCAGTCTGGGGTAGGCCTGAGACTCTGCAGTATTGACAGATGCTAGGGATGCCCTGAAATACCACACCCTTAGTACCAACGCTCTAAACTACTACACTGCATTCCTATGGTAGCCCTCCACAGGGGTCCATCTTCAGCCTGCCCAGACCAGTCTTGGCAAAGAATCCTGCTAAGTCAGATCCCACCCTTGATATCTGGTGACATTCACCCCCGCTCATCTGATGTACAGTCCTTGGTATACAGGGGACTGGTTCCAGGACCCCTGCATATACAAAAATCCATGCATACGCAAGCACCATGGTTGGCCCAGAGAACCCACAAATGTGAAAAGTTGGCCCTCCATATGCACACGTTTTGCATCCTTCCAATTTTGATCCTCATATGGCTGAAAAAAATCCACATGTAACTGGATTTGCACAGGCTAAAATCAAGCTGTTCAAGAGTAAACAGTAAAAGTCCCTGGCCTGCTTTCAGCAAGAATTCTGTCAGGCCAGTTTAGCTGGAAGCCCCCACACTCTCTCCAACCCTGAAGTTTTCTCTTAATAATTCCCTCCATGGCAGCTGCCCACCACTGCCCACTGTGCTCCTTGGCCATAAATCCCCACTTGTCCCTTTCAGAACTGAACTTCATCTCCCTCCCCTACTACGATGTCTCTTAAAAATAACATTTTCCTTACTGTTTGTATCAGAATGCTTTCTTTAATATTCTTCCCCCACCCTGTCTACCTCTGGAAAAGTCACCTGGTAAAGTGGGCAGCCCTGTCAACCACACATAGTTCATGCTCTTCACCTTGACATTTAAGGCCCCAGGAATGACTTCAGGGCCCGGGCAATGATCTCAAGCCTTATGTCTCTCTTACTTGTGCCTCACACACAGTAAAACCAGACACTTCACTGTTCCTCACATACATCTGAACTTCTCTCCCATTCTGCCTCTGCACAGCCTTTTCCTTCTATTTGTAGTGTTTCCTCCCATTCTTCAAATCTACCCATTTAGTGATAGCAATCTCTCCTCTGGTGACCACATTACACATCTCTAAGAATTTATTTTCCCCAGTCTGCTATAACTACATAAACTCCCACTTTAGCAGACACGTTGCTCTCTGGGAGAAAACTACGTTGAAAGACCTCATTTCCCAGCCTCCTTTGCTGCTGAAGTGGTCACATGACTGAGTTCTGACCAATGCAAGGTAAGTAAAGCTATGTGTGTTACCTCCAGGAACTGTTCTTACAGGGAATAGGCCTTTCCTCCTTGGCTTCTTCCTGTTGATGTCAAGGTTGGAGCTCCAACAGCTATGGACTTGAGGTGGCCTTGCATGTTAAGACTTCATATGGTGAAGCAACAGAGCTGCTTCTATGACACCATAGAACATTATATCAGCCCTGGGCTGGCCCCACCAGACTTAAATGAGGGATAAAAATGACCTTCCATCTTGTTTTACCTACTACTCCTTTAGAAGTTTCTGAAATTCACAGCTGAACTTAATATTACTAAGTCCACACTTTTAAATCCCTGGAGGCATGGACTCTGGATTCTTGAGTTTAGCACACTACACTGCACAGAACCATCATTTGCATTTTCTTCCCTAGTTAAATAATAAGCAATCTGAAGGCTGGCATTGTGTTTTATCAGTCTCCATTCTCTGACACCACATGAGGTAGGAGGCCTCATACTCAACACAAAGCTCTCTAAACCACATCCATATTCTCAGCATGCTGCAAACCTCCCTACAATGGTGCACCCAAGTATAGCCCACCCAGGTTGCTTGTTTCCACCTGCCTCATGGAAGAAAGATGCCCTTACCAGGATGTCTGAGCTCCCAGAGTCCTCCCCTGTAGCTGGGTTGGAGGAATTGCTCAGTTTGAATATCCAGTACTCCTTGGCAGTGATAAAGAAGTTCCATGGTAGCATACAGCCAATGCCCAGGCAGAAGAAGATGATGTAGGTACCACTGAAGCGGTCCTCAGGCCTCTGCAGGCCAGGGGGCAGGCGGTCCAGCTGTTTTTCAGGCAGTGACTCCTGGTCAGCTTGGAGAGAGCTGTTTGCAGTTCTGTAGGTGGAGTTTGAACTGTGATGAAAGTCATCCTCAGAGATGATGGCCACTTTGGAGCAGGGAGGGAAACAGAGACAGAGAAAATGAGCTGAAACTGAGGCTAGGGAGAGCTAGGGACTCATCTATCCCACAAAATAACTATACCTCTACTCCCTGGGGTCCATAAAGTTACCAAAGACTGGGTGAAGAGCATGCTTTTTAAGTATCAGGGAGAAAGACAAAAATCCGACTTGAAGAAGGACAGGACATCAGAACTAAAAGTGACCCAGAATTATCCCTTGTAGGCAAAGGCAATGGAGGTAGCATTCAAGCATGGGATAAACTGGGTATAAAATACTGTGTCACAGTGATGCCTGTGGCAATCAATCTGGAAAGGCACACCTGGTCTGAAAGCATTCGAATTTCAACACGGCTATAAGGAAAGGAATTAGGACCTTTGATGAGCAAAGAATGATCCTCTAAACTCTTTTTTATTTACTTTTATTTATTTTTTAGAGACAGAGTCTCACTTTGTCACCCTCGGTAGAGTGCCATGGTGTCACAGCTCACAGCAATCTCCAGCTCTTGGGCTTAGGTGATTCTCTTGCCTCAGTCTACCAAGTAGTTGGGACTACAGGCGCTTGCCAACACCCGGCTTTTTTTTTGTTGCAGTTTGGCTGGGGCCAGGTTCGAACCCACCACCCTCGGTATATGGAGCTGGCACCCTACTCAGTGAGCCACAGGTGCCACCTGATCTCTAAACTCTTTACAACATTGTACCAAAAAAGTAAGGAGCAGGACAGTGTGTAGAATATGCTACTATTTGTGTAAAAAAGCAGAGGGGCTGGGTTGCAATCTACAATGTATTTGTACAGCTCTGGAAGGATACATAAGACATTTCTTTCTTTCTTTCTTTTTTTTGAGACAGAGTCTCACCACGTCACCCTTGGTAGAGGGCCATCGCCTCATAGTTCACAGCAACCTTAAACTCCTGGGCTCAAGAGATTCTCTTGTCTCAGCCTCCCAAGTAGCGAGGACCACAGGCACCCGCCACAACACCCAGCTATTTCTTTGTTGTAGTTGTCATTGTTGTTTGGCAGACCCGGGCCGAGTTCGAACCTGCCACCTTCAGTGCATGTGGCTGGCACCCTAGCCACTGAGTTACGAGCACTGAGTCACATAAGATATTTCTAATAGCAGCTGCCTCTGAGGAGGGAGACTGGGATGGGGAGACTTCACTCATACTCATCTGTGCCTTTTGAATTTTGAACTGTATGAATTTATTACCTGTTCAAAGATAAAAATAAAAGGATGTAAATTAAATAATAATTATTTAGGCTCGGTGCCCGTAGCACAGCGCCAGCCACATTCATTGAGGGTAGCGGGTTCGAACCCGGTCTGGGCCAGCTAAACAACAATGACAACTGCAACAAAAAATAGCTGGGCATTATGGCCGGCGCCTCTAGTCCCAGCTACTTGGGAAGCTGAGGCAAGAGAATCGCTTAAGCCCAAGAATTTGAGGTTGCTGTGAGCTGTGACTTCATGGCACTTGACTGAGTGTGCCATAGTCTCAGTGTGCTCTGTCTCAAAAATAATAATAATTATTATTTAAAAACTGATGGTTTTTACAGCCACCTCTAGAAGCCAGCATGTGATCTGTCTTGTCCATTCCCTGTTTTATCTGTGGGGAAACAGAAGTCCAAAGAACAGAAAGTAATAGCCGAGTGTGTGGCCATGCCTGGGTTTGAAGCTCCTGCCTAGCTCCCACCAGGAGATAGCCACTCCCCATCTGTGGTGGCACCTAAGACACACTGAAGATTGTGGCCTTGAGCAAAGTTACCAGGCCTCTGTGCCTCAACTTCCCCATTCGTAAACCTAGGGAAACCTTTTATACAATAGTTATGCAACTGCACTGGCTGGCAATGCCTGACCTGACAGCAGCTGTGAACAAACATCGGCATCCTCCCCAGCATCCTGGGCTTGTCACTTGGCTGGCTGGCTGCTGAATTTGGCTGTGAGGGAGTGTGCCTACTTCTATGCTCCAGATAGCACCTAAGATGTGGCAGCAGCTTGATAAATGGGGAATATTTCCATAAGGCTGAGGATGGGATGCTCTGCAGTCCCTTCTGCAGCAGCTTCCTCCCTATCCAATAAAGCAACAAATAAATGCACCCTGGTTCCTATGGGAGGCTGAGCCTTACTCAAGAATGGGACCTTTCTTCCTTGATAGGATGGGAACACCCCATCATATGGGTGCAGAACCTTATCCACTATTTCAGGAGAACCTCATAGCATCCCTTAGCACTAGACAGGGCAGAAATTATTGCCTCCTTTTCAGATGGAAAGACCGAGGCCTGGAAGGCACTTGGTTTGTTCCACATTCAAACAAAAAGAATTCTCTCATAACTAAAATTAAGTCCAGCACTCACACTTGCCAGGGTCCAGGCTTAGCATAGCTCAGATTTGAGCCTGACAACAGCTAAGAACCATTTCACAGAAGTCTGAGGTTCAGAAAGTTTGAGTAACTTGCCCAAAGTCAGAGCTACCAGATAGCTAGAATAAAATTACACGGCTAAGCAGTGTAATTTACACAGCTAAGCAGAGGACCAGCTGGGAATGTGAGCCATGTCTGCTGTTCCGAGCATAGACACCCTTCCTGCAGGCCTTATAGACATGAGCCATGAGCAGAGGCAAAGGCAGCAGTGAGGGCACCCTTGTCAACATTTGCTGAATAAATGGACTCTATACAACCAGGACATTCTCCATACCAGGGCAGTAGGTACACCAGAGCCAGTGGTGGGAGTCTGTGAATACCCCTAGCATCTGGTAAGCAAGTCTATTTTAAACACCCTTGGATGAGCAGAGCCCGTCCCCAGCCTTGATGCACATGGAGGCCAGCCTTAACAAGCTAAGCAGACAGCACTATGGACACATGGGCGCGCACATACATACTTTTTAAAATTAGTGTTTAAAAATGTAAGCAATATAATTCAGATCCACACAAGACAACAGAGAACTGGCAAGTGGTTCTTCCCAGAGGCTCCAGCTATGGGGGTGGGTGCGGGGCCAACCACTGGGTCACTCAGGACCACACTTGGCCAGGACCCCTTCTCAGCTCCTAGCATCTATTTGTTGAGGACCATTCAACCTTGACTGAGCTTCCAAAGAAGGAACCAGGAATTTTCTCTAACCGGGGTCACAGGCCAGGGCACTGGAGTGAGCAAAATCTTATTAGTTTTTATAAAAGCCAGCTGCTAGATTTGGGAGTAAAAAAAGAAAGAAAAAGAAAAGCAAGGAAGAGCTCAAGCTTCCCCAAGACAGGCTGGCTGTGGCCAGGAGTGTGTTCTCTGCCATGGGTTTGGCCCAGCTCCTTCTGTGGGTGACCCAGGGGAGATGCAGCTCCTGGCTCCCCAAAGAAGCAGAAATTGGTGGGCTCTGAGGTCACAGCTTCTGCCCTGGGAACCCCGGGTGCTGTTTCCAGTGAGATTTCTGACTGGCCAAGTCAATCTCACTCTGTGTTTCGATTTCCTCATCTGTGACACTGGGCTAGGGAGCCGGGGAGGCTCAACCTATGGAGAGCGCCACTGGGAAGCACAGAACACCTCCCAGAGCCATGGGCACCCCCAGCCTCGGACTCCCCAGTGTGAACCAACTGAGTCAGCCGCCCTCCCTATACTTTGTGCTAACTTGTCCATACTCAGGCCCCCACATCCAGGCGGTGAGCTCCACCCTCAGGAAGGAGGGGAGAAAATTTGGGGAACAGAAGGTGTAGACCCACCCAGAGGCAGGTAAAGGGCAGGAAGGGTGAGGAAAAACAGCAAGAGGCGCTAGGTCGGAGGCGGCCGTGGAGGGGTCCTGCGGCTCCGCGGAAGCCCGAAGAGGCTCAGGAGGGAGCTGCCGGAGCGCAGCCCGGAGCCAGGAGAACCCGCACTTACTGTCGCTGCTGCGCCACCGCCGCCGCCGCCGCCGCTGCCTCCGGGCGCACGGCCACCACTGCCACTCAGGCTCGGTGGCCCGCAGGCCCGGCTCCTCCTCCGCCCGGCCCGCCCCGCCCTAGCCCCGCCCCGTCCGGAGCCTCCCCGCTAGGCGACCTCTCGGTCGCGGTTCGTCTCCCCCCTGCGGGCCTGTGTACCTTCCCGCCTGGTGCTGGGCGAGGGCAGCATGCAGCCATTTCACAGGTGGGGAAAGGGAGGCGCTCACGCTTGCGGTGGAGTCCGTGGGGGAAGCCAGATCTCTGGGCTACTGCGCCCCAGGAGCCGGAGGAGCTCTCAACTTGCCCCCAAACCCCTTCAGAGGGGCTCCTCCAAATGCAAACCCCACTCCTCCCTGATCCTATCCTCTAGAGGTGGATCAGGGCCCACACTCAGGCTGAGCTGGGCTTCCAGCTCAGGTGGCTGTTTTCAGGAGACCCAGCCTGAAACTTGCACCCTGCCCTCAGCCCCCTGTGTGCTCTTGGTAAGAAAGTAGGAACCTTCCGGACTGAGGTCTTGACCCAAGCCGCAGGGGTCTGGATGACCGTGCAGGGCCTGCAGTTCTACCACCACTGGTTGTTGCAATGGTCACCCCAGGGCTCAGAGACGCCACCGTGGCCCTGGAGCCTGTGCCCTTGGTAGTGTGGACAGGTTCTCAGAGCATCCTCCCTCCCTATCCCGGGTAGTCATTTCACAGCCAGCATCACGCAAACAGAGGCCTAATCATACAAGTCTCTGGGCTCACACCCAGTTTCCAGGGCCCCTCCAGAGCTGCTGCTCCCTGCAGGTAGGGGTTCATTTACCTTGTTTGTTCTTTCCCACTCGCACTGGGCACATAACATAATAAATGTTCAGTAAACACTGGAATGAATGCAATCATCCTGTGGGTCAGGGCTGGGGCTCCAAAATAGATCTCACTAACAAGCTCCCCCAGCAGGCAAGCTTGGGGAACAGCATCCTAAATTGTCAGAAGGCTCTTTGACAGTAGCTTGAAGTGTCCCTCTCCCTAATCTTAGCCCCACACTTATGGGCTGAGGGAGAGTGGTAAAATTACAAAACCTCTCTGAAACCCAGGGTTCACTTAGGGCTATTGAGGGAATTAAATGAGGCGATTGATGCCAGGCCTTCACTGCAAATTTCTTTCATTTCCATAGAAGAGCTCTCCACCCCCCAAATGTGGTAGTTTATTCATCAGACCTTAATTTTAGATTTCTTTATATTTAGGGAAAAAAATTATCAAATATAAAAAGCATTTTCATGAATGTTCTCTCATTTGTTCCCCACAACCCAGTAAAATGGAAGTTGCTCACATTTTACAGATGAGGAAACTGAGGATCAAAGAGGAAATGTGGCTTCACAGGGCACACAGCTGGCAGTGACGGAGTGGCAGGCCCCAGAGGCAAGACTGTTTCTCCCATGCCACGTGGCAAACAGGGAGGTGAGGCTGAGGAGGGAGGGGACAGCACATGTAATGAAAGACCTCGGTCCAGGGAGGGCAGCAGATCAGGGCTATTTCTGGCCCAGCCCCCATAACCTGATCCCATCTCTTTGGAGCTCAACAGCTTTGTCACTTGGTTGCTTTTTCTCCCTGCAAAGTCCTGAGTTGTATGTGGTCATTTTTATCTTTATTTTTGGAGAATGTGCATGTACGTCAGCAAGCGAGACAGTTTTAGGACACCTACCTAGAGAACCAGAGGCACCAGGAATCTTCCTCCAGACCACGGAGGCTGGGGGGCTTTCTCCAAATGGGGGTGGCGTCAGACACTCAGTGATCAGCTGGATGCTAGGGCTGGGTTTAGGAGGGGCTCCTGGGATGGCTTCCATTATTAAGACAGAAAGACTTGGGAGGAAACAGGTTGCTAATTCATCCTCAGGGCCGCCTGCTGGCCAGCGTGCACTTGTCTTTCCTCCAGGATCTAGACAGATGGCAGTGGCAGTGTCTAGCTTAGAGACACAAGTCAGGTACCACTGGGTGCTCAGGTTCCCCAGGAATGTTGGGGCTTCAGGGGATCAGGGGAGCACGAGAGTAGGAGTCAGAGCCCTGAGCCTTGAGTCCACCTCTGCTGGGTAACTTTGAGCACATCTCTTCCCTGTAGGCACTTCAGTGACAAGGTAATGAAAACATCCACCATGCTAGCTACATGGTCAGATCTGTGTTTTGCTTCAACAGTGTTTGGGCAGAACAGACCTGGTGACCTCCGGATTCTTCCAGCCTGAGACAGCTCTCTGATGATCTCTTTCTACTTACAATTTCCAGGACCATCTTAGCGGCTATCTCCTGCTTCTGGAGACAGCTAACTCTGTTGTTTTGTGGTTAGCTCCTTATTGCCAATCATGAGCTCCCAGATTCATTAGAATTATTCCATCCATACGGAGGCAGCTGTGGTCAATTTGCATCTGCGGGCCTCCCACACCTACCTCTCTCTGGGCTACTACTTTGACAGCCACGATATGGTTCTGAAAAGCGTGGGCCACTTCTGCAAAGGGGCCAAGGAGAAGTGTGAGAATGCTGAGTGCCTCTTGAAGATGCAAAACCAGTGAGTGCGGTGGTGGTACTGTCTTCCAGGACTTGCAGGAGCCATCTCAAGAGGAGAAGGATATGACCCTGCACACAATGGAAATGGCCATGGCCTTGGAGGACCCGAACCAGGCTCCTTTGGATCTTCATGCTCTGGGTTCCACCCTCACAGATCACTGTCTCTGTGACTTCCTGGAGAGTCACTTCCTAGAAAAGGAAGTGAAACTCTTCAAGTAGAGGAGATAGCACCTGACAGCCTCCACAGGCTGGCGGGGCCCAGGCTGGGCTGTTTGAGTATCGCTTTGAAAGGCTCACTCTCAAGCGTGCCCAGGAGCCTGCAGAACCCAGTGACCTCTGTCTGAAGCGCCCCTCTCAAGGATTCAGGGCTTCCGCCTGGGTCTTGCCCTCCAACCACTAGGCACCTTTTTAAACACCCTGGACTCCTCTCCTAATCCTTGGAACACGTGAAAATAAAGCTTTTGCAGTAAAGCAAAAACAATTATTTACCTTTATATTAATAAATTCCCAGAGATGACAGAGTGGGGAGGAAGAGACAGAGCACAAGTATCTGGACCAGGCAGACTTGGCTGCAGCCAGGCTTTGGTGCTGGGACAAGGGTGGGAGCAGGGCTGATGTGAATGGGACCCAGGATTGGCTGGGCTCTTCTCTGTTGCCTGGACTCGTCCTGGATGGGCCACGTAGGTAGGTCCTTTTTGATGAGCACTGTAGGGAAGGAAAATAATTTTTCTAACCATCATGAGTTTGTAGTTGGGGTAGACCACTGTAACAAAAGACAGACTAGCAAGAGAAAAACAGAAGTTTAGTAACATGTATACTTCGTGTCTACATGGGAGATACTCAGAGAAATAAGTAAGTTTCCAAAAAACATGGCTTTAAGTTCAGGCTTAAATAGTCTGCAACTAAAAGAAAGAAGGGTATGGGGAAGGCCAGTTGTGGGGTGGTGGGCAGGACAAGCTCAGGAAACAAGAGGCAGTTTTGCCTGCAGATTGGGGTTGGTGCCTTCTCCATTGATAAGTGTTTCTAGTAATTTAGGTCCATCATCTTCCTGGGACAAAAAGGGAGACACTCTGGAAAATGGAGATTTCTTTTATAGATATAAACTTCTCCTATAAAAGGCAACTTTTGCTCTTGTTCTCAGTGCTTCTCCTGTGTCCGTAGTTTGCCAAAGTAACCAGCTCAAAATACTCCTTTGACTAAAGAGGCATATTTTGGGATGACATGTTCTATGTTCTGGTCTCTTGAAGTCAGGGTTTGGGGTAATGAGCCCCATGAATGCTTAGGAGTGGAGTGGCCTTGAAGGTCCCCCATTATGTATCTGGGCTGGGGCTGGCGTATATGGGGCGTTGCCACATGGTTGAGTTGACGACCAACACCTGCATGGCAAACATTGTCAGAGGATGTCAGGGGAAATACCTGTACATTGTAAAGTACTACACACCCAACAGGCATCTTTATTCCTAAACACGCATGAAGAAGAGAAAGGAGGAGGAGGAGGATAAGAAGAAAAAAAACAGAGAAAGGAAGGAAGTCAGGAAGGAAAGGGAGGGAAGGAAAAGCCCCAAAACATCCAAAGTACTTCTGACCTGGTTGATATTTTACAACTCTCAGTTCTTTGAGAAAGCAGCTTGTCCCTCCTTGGTTTGGAATATCCTGAGAAGTGAAGTGCTGGCAGAAGCCTTCTTGCTATTTCAAAAGGATTTGCCCCTGGCCCCAGGGAACTGGAGGAAGCAATGCCAAAGGCTGGCCTGGGCGGCCTGCTGGGGGAACCCCCTGGGCTGGTGGTTAAAACTGGGCTCTGGACCCAGAGAGACGTGGGCTTATATGTTGTTTATGTGTCCCTAGGAAGTCAAGCCTCAATTTTGTCATCTGTAAAGGGCACAATAATACCAAATATTCTGTGAGGTACAGAGTAGGTACTCGATGAAAGTACTGACTACTGTTAAAAAGGTGAGTCTTGAAGCACTGAGCTCCCACTCGGGCTCTGCTGCCCCAGGAACCGTCTCATTGAAGCCACTGTACGACCCCTTGCAGGAGGTACTATGGTCAGCCCCATTTTGCTTATGGAGCAACCAGGGTATGGAGAGGTTATTACCTTGCTCAGTCACGCAGCTAGTAAGCGTCAGAGCCAAAATTCAAACTGATGACTTTTTGTTTTCGAGAGCCTACCCAGGGGCTCCCTTAAAAGTGGTTTGGGATGGGGGAGTCACACAGACCCCGTTTTTTAAGACTGGAGCCCTGCAAGCTTCTCTTGTCCCCTCTTAGCTGAGTCTGCTGACCTGCAGGCCATTAAACAATCAGAAGAGGCCGAATATTTTGCACAGGCTCCATCTGTGCAGGGGTCTAATCACCACCGAGTCGGCACCCATGCACAGGGTTTGTGGGCCAATGCTGCCATCTCGTGGCACTTTTTTCTCACTGCACATGCTTTCAGTCTGGGGTTATTCAGTGGGATCCTTCCTCCGTTCCAGGGTTCCTCCGTACTAAGCAGGGCACATGGACACCAAGAGGTAAGTATCACCTACAACTGCTAAAGCTTAGCTTTTCTTGCCCCCACACCACTAACTCTAATTTAAGTCCCCCACTCTCACTGTAGCCACCTCTCTTTGCTACGTGCTGGTTTGATGACTTCTCCCAGAAAAGTCCTTTTCTTTCTTCTTCCGTTTTTGGGAAAGTTCTGAAAGTCCCAGAGACCCCAGCCCTCTATCCCTCTGTCTGGCTATCTATCCTTCCATCCTGACCCAGCTGGGAACCCAGGGCATCCTGTCAGTACCATCTTAGTGGTACCCTAAATCCCCATGTCCCTTACCTCCTTCTGGCACCGTGGCCAATCCTAGGTGAGCCCCATTACACCTTAGGAATGAGCCTTACTGGAAAATCACCAACAAGCTCATAGTTCCACTTGGAATTCACAGTTACAAACCTGAGATGGGCCTTCAGAGTAGCTGGGACTACAGGTGCCTGCCACAACACCTGACTAGTTTTAGAGATGGAGTCTTGCGCTTACTCAGGCTGGTTTTGAACTGCTGAACTCAAGCAATCCACCTGCCATGGCCTCCCAGACTGCTAGGATTATAAGCCTGAGATTTTGGTTCTTCAGTCCCTCATAGCTAGTTAGTGCTGGAGTGGTCTTCCCCAAACTTCCCCAGTTATCTTAGCTCACAACTGTACTTAATTTTTTTATATATAGGGTGTCTATAAAACTCATGTGCAATTTAAAATAGAAAAACTTTAAGGACACCCTGTATTTTATCTTTACAGCTCACATTTAGTTGTTGTCTGTCTTCCTTCACCAACAAGAGGGCTTTAAAGTCTTGTTTCACATGAGCAGGGCTGTGTCAAGCTGAGCCCATACCTGGCTAATTGTCCACACTGGCCCAGATGCTCTGGAGTTTTGGCTCCAGCCCAGGTGGGCAAGGTGCTAATTATCCTTGGCCATATCCCCATCTGTAAGGCCAGGAGGAAGGTCCCTCCCCTTCCTATCTCTAGTGGTGGTGGTAATGGGGTTGATTCTGGAAATCAAAGAAGAGATTAGTATGAAGATGTTTGAGGAAGACCACAAGATTATGCCAATGTCAGGGGTAGTATAGAGTGGAGAGGAACGGCTGACCCTGGGTTATGTTTCCCATTGTGTGGGGCTGTGGTAGGCGCACTCCTCACTGGGAGCCAGTGCCCTAGCCACGTGGCTCTCTGGTCTTCCCCTGGTTATGTGTAAAGAAAAAGTGTGGGGCACATGGTGACGGCACTTTGGATCTTAGATCCCTGAAAATGCAAGGAGTATATTCCTTTCTCATCTTCATCTAGTGGTTAAATCTTGGGCTGCATAAATGGAAGTATAACGCTCACAGTAAGGGAGGTGATAGAGATTGTCCAGTGACACCCCTGTGACCGCTGTTGATGGTGATGATTACAAAATGGATAAAGACTAATATTTATTACTCTCTGAATATTTACATTTATTACCTCATTTAAACCTCGCAGTAAATCTGTGAGGAAGGGTTTACCATCCTCATTGTTGGAAAAACTGACGTTCCAGGAGTTTAAGCAATTTGCTCTAGGGCACATGGAGAACAGATTATAGAGTCTGGATTCAAACCCAGGCCAGACAGACCCCAAAGCTTGTTGCCTTAAACGTGCAGCTGAGCCGAAACTTCAGGTAATGCTAGCTTTTATTTCCTGAGTTTTCTCAGTGCTAAACCACATGCTGGGTGCCTTCCAGACATTGGTGACTTCACGTGTCCCACACCCTATGATGCGAGCAATACTGTGATTCCCTGTGTGAGTGAAGGAAATGGAGGCAAGACACCAGAAATCAAGGGAGAGCAGAAGCACAGATGGATTCTGAGCCAAGCCACGTGAAGGACTGGGAGCATTTAGCAGGAGGAGCAATGGCTCCAGGCTAGGCTATGAGAGCTGTCTTCAAGTATGTGAAAAGTCGGCATGGCATAGAAAGCTTAGATTTGTTCCTTTTGATTGCTGAGTGTAAAATCAGACCTTATGGTGAAAATAAGTAGGCACTTAATAAATACCAGCTTTTATTACTATTAGGAAGCAGTGAGTGCCCCATCTCTGCAAGTATTCAAGCAGAGACTGGGAAAGCCCTTGTCTGAGTTATTGTGCAGGGAGTTCTGGTAGCAGGTGAGGATGGATAAGAAAGCAGCCAAGGACCCTCACCTCTGCCACTCTGTGAATGTGAGGTCTGGGAATGGCTCCCAATGAGCCCTGCAGTCCTGCCCAGTGGACTCCCTTGGGTAATTGCAGTATTTACTGATGCAGGTGCTGGGCGTCTTTCCCTGGGCACCTCGGTAGCAGGGGGATTGTTGCCAGGCAGCCAGGCCCTGACCCAGATGGAAGCAGGCAGAGGAGAGGCTCCTAGGGAGAGGACCAGCTTCAGCCACCGTCCCATGGAGGGAGGTGGGATGAAAATAGCTGGGATGAGCACAGTGGTGCTCCTGCTGCAACCCAGGGAAAGCAGCACCCAGGCAGGGTCCCTGGCAGCCTGTAGAGAAGGGCCAGGGGCTCAGGACTATGTCCCAGCCAGCAAGCCCTGCACTGGAGCAGCGCTGAGCCTGGCCTCCCCAGCTTCCAAAGCTTTCTGCAGCTCCCCATCACCCAGTGGGCCACAAACTGAGTGGGGCTTGTTTGGTCTGCATGGTTTTTAATTTATTTTATTTTAGTTTTATGTTTTTGAGACAAAGTTTCACTTTGTCGCCCTGGGTAAAGTGCCATGGCATCATAGTTCACAGCAACCTCAAACTCTTAGGCTAAAGTGATTCTCTTGCCTCAGTTTCCTGAGAAGATAGGACTACAGGGGTCTGTCACAACACCCGGCTATTTTTTTAGAGACAGAGTCTTGCTCTGGCTCAGCCTGGTCTTGAACTCGTGAGCTCAGGCAATCTGCCCCAGAGTTCTAAGATTACAGGCATGAGCCACCGCACCCTGGCCTTGCAAGGTGTTTAAAAACAATTTGATAGTAGGGCTGTATACACTGGATACTTTTTCTTCCATTCATGAGATACTTTGCTGAGAAGAATGTGTTCCAGCTCCATCCATGTAAATATGCAG
Organism: Arctocebus calabarensis; assembly: GCA_963573935.1. Classification (NCBI taxonomy): domain Eukaryota; kingdom Metazoa; phylum Chordata; class Mammalia; order Primates; family Lorisidae; genus Arctocebus; species Arctocebus calabarensis. Next base: position 28,290 of record CAUYON010051981.1, read on the forward strand.
AACACAAATGTTTTCACACAATAAACGAGAAAATCCCATGAAGGTTATGTTGAATAGTTGGATGAAAATATTTCAGATTGGATATTTGGAAAATACTTAGAGATCTAAAAATAGATCTGCCATTTGATCCTATAATTTCTTTATTAGGTATATACCCAGAAGACCAAAAATCACATCATAATAAAGATATTTGTACCAGAATATTTATTGCAGCCCAATTCATAATTGCTAAGTTGTGGAAGAAGCCCAAGTGCCCATCGGCCCATGAATGGATTAATAAATTGTGGTACATGTATACCATGGAATATTATGCAGCCTTAAAGAAAGATGGAGACTTTACCTCTTTTGTGTTTACATGGATGGAGCTGGAACATATTCTTCTTAGCAAAGTATCTCAAGAATGG